>QZLH01000402.1:17695-50875 GCA_003833135.1 Oehlia diaphana | reverse complement strand
AGTGCTCCGCAAAATTCGGGTCTAACCCGGATAATTCAACCCGAGTGAATTTTAAATCGGGTCAGTACTAACAATTTTAATAACCCGTGACCCGCATGACCCAACCCGTCGGGTCAGGTTATTCATTTCCTTGACTCGGGTTTTGACCTGAATTAGACCCGGATGATCATTAAAATCACTGATCACGTATTGATTACACGTTGATATTGATTACGTTTATATAATTTTGTTAGATGAATGAGGTAGTATATTCTCACTTAGCGAAAATTGCGAATTTTTATTATTAATTATTAAATTACATTAATTAATAAGTTGATTTTGATGATTAATAATGCAACCAGTGTTCCAGTAGAAAGAGTATTTTCTGGTGGAACCGATTTGATAGCTGCAAAAAAATGTAGTCTTTAACACATACATGCTCTAATTGTATCTGCTTTAAGTCCTGGTAGACATAAAATATAGTCAAGTTTCTGTTAAAGCAAGTTATACAATTTTCATTTTATAGTTCAAATATAAATCAATAATAAACAGGAATTATAGATATCTTTAAATTCGTACTTAGCTTTAATTTTAATAATAAAAAGTTTAAAAAAAGATGTGTGTCATCTTGTAGATCAATTATCTTGTGTTATTGAAAAAATTATATTTGAAAAAATATTTTTGATATATTACTAAGCATACAGTATATTATCCAATGAAAATTACTAAAATTTCAGGTCTAACCTGGGTTATTTGAATTAAATATACTCAGGTTGGGTTAAAATCGGATCATTTCTATTTTTGCCGGGTCAAGTCGGATATATTCTCCAAACCTGACTGAATCCGACCCAGTAGGAGCACTATTTGTTTGATTTTTTAGTTAGAAGAAATATATTTTTTCTTACTTAAAATAAAAAAAAAATATGTTAATATTATAAGATCATAATTTACCTAAATATATATAAAACAAAAATAGTATATGATTTAAACTCATTTAATCCTGTTTAGGGATGGCAACGGTCGGTCATGGTCAGTCATCGGTCGGTCATAACCGGTCAAGAACCTTTGACCGACTGACTGACCATTTGACCGACCGTTGACCGACCATTTAACCGATCCTGAAAACGTCTGCGAAACGTTTTTTTTTATGAAATACTTAATAAAAAACGTTTTTGCAACGTTTTCCATTAAAATAATTAAAAAATGTTTGCGAAACATTTTTTTATATTAAAAGACGGTTCGCAAATATTTTCAGGATCAGTTAAACGGTCGGTCAAACGGTAGGTTAAATGGTCGGTCAGACCGGTCAGTCAAACAGTCGGTCAGAGGTCTTTGACCGACCGATATCGGTCACAGTCATGACCGGTCATAACCGGTTAATGACCGTGACCGTTGCCATCCCTAATCCTGTTGCAATGCAACAGGTTGCAGATAGTCAATTACTGATTTTATAATTTCTTAAATATTTTATAGTTTTAGTAAATCTAAAAAAGATATGCAAGTATTTTATTCAAGAATTACAACTATTAATAGATCATATCCTATTCTGTTGATAAATGTTACTTTAAGCAATAAAAAATAATATAATATTTGATTCTGCAAAAGAAATAATAGGTTTCCCTGAAGCCATTACACATAGTGATGTAATGCATTTAAATATTTTTCATATAAAGCCAGTCATAATACGGCAACAATATTACACAAAATACGATAGTTATGCCTACCACTAAGTACGACCGAAAATGATGATATGATTGATATGGATTAGCATTGCTGGCCATTTGCTGGTTACATAAAACTAATCGAATTTCAGGGCTTAGCATTTTTAATTCAGGATCGAGATCACGTAGCGATAATACATTGGAAAAAAAATCTCTGTCAGTAAAATGCCAAACAACGAGATCGTGACTCTTGCCTTATTCATGACAAGTAGTACAAGATTTGCGGTAACATTTTTCCGCAGCAATTAAAAAATTAGGAAAATATGCAATGAACAAAAACGTACCCATAATTATTATTGTTTCCTTTATGAAAGGAATTTAATTATGAATTTTTATTCGTACAGGGTATACCCAATACGACATCTAATTTATTATTTGTGATCATAAAGAAGTTGTAAGAGATTCCTAACAAAACAAATCATGCGACATTAACGGAATTTTATTCGTTAAAAATCTCTTTCGGATTTATATTTTATTTCAATTCACTATAAACTACTTTATGAATATGATATAATAAAATCCATGACATGTATAGGAGTTTAAAAAAGGTGTGGATTTCGAAATTACACGTATGTAAAAAATCACGCAATGGTTTATCAGCTAAATTTTGACTGGAAAAATTATTCTGAGAACTTTTTTTCAACCACTACAGTTCTTTCTTTCAAAATCCTTCAGTGTTTGATATATCTAATTTTTTAAGACTGTTTGATATTAATTCACTCATTTCCAGGAGTTGATATTGCTTTAATTCGTTCTTTTCTATTTTTATATTGTTTGTATAAAAAGAATCCTCCGACTGTCAATGCAATACCACAAATTACACCTATTGAAATTCCTATAGCTACGCCGGTTGTATTAATATTAGAATGTGATGATGAATGAGTAGGTGATTGAGAAGTAGGTGATTGAGAAGTAGGTAATTGAGAAGTAAGTGATGGAGGTACAAATGATGTTGTCCAAGCATATTCATCGTTATTACTGATATCAAGTAATAATATATCATTATCATCTTCTCGCATGTATCCAAGACCTTTAATATTAAATATATTTTAGTAAATTTAAATAATATATATAATACTCAATCTAAGCAATTATTATATTTACCAAAAGTCACGACCATATAATTTCCAATTAATAATGCTCTATGAAAAGAACGGCTTGCTGGAATTTTTCCAGAGATTCCCGGAACACGCCATCTAAATTTATTTAAATTTAAAACATAAAGTGCAAGTTCACGGCTTAGGGGGGTTGCTGAATCTCCTCCGAAAATTATCACACTTTGTCTATCTAATCCTGTTGATTGTAGATTAAATAAATATATATATATTAATATATTACGTAATAACTATAATTTGAAATATTTACCAAGAACCGCCGAAAGTGTAGCTCTTGGTGTGGGTACTATTCCATCAGTTTCCTAACGTAAGAGTAGAAGGTTACACACTATTAAAATTAAATTAATATCAAAAAAACTAATAAAAGCATTACCTTTCTCTCCCATGAATTGTTGATTGTATCATATAAGAATACCTTAAAATAATATCAAAATCATGAGTTATTACTTTTAATTTATTTATTTGATTCTATAATGATTACCTCATTTAGTGGTAAAAAGCCATTCGGACCATACCCGCCTAGTTATAATAATAATATCATGAATATGAAAAAATTCTTAATAAATCATATGTTCATATTACATACCTATATAGATAATTTTTTTGTTTGGTAAGAATACGGCACCATAACCATCTCTATTACTAGGCGCGCCAATTGAGCTGGCTTTTTTCCAGCTTAAATTTATTGTATCCAAGATATGCATATCATTCACATAAGGAAAACTTCCACCAAATAAATAAAATAACCCATTATTACCAATTACAGGAAACATATATTTCGTTCCTTTAGGAAGATCAGGATCACCAGTTATTTTTGGAACACTCCATGTGCTATGTTGGGCATCAAACGTATAAACTAATTCCATTGTTTGATTGCCAAAATTATCACCACCATATAAGAATAACGTACTATTGTTTGCACCACCTTTAGTAGCTATAGCATATCGATGCGATGGAACGGCATTATTGTTTGAGATGTCAATATATTTTACTTCATTAGTTCTAAAAGGAGTAGAGACATCGAGATATAAAAACGTTTCTTTTGGTGATACCCCGTTATCAGCACGAGGAGGGACTGCTCCGCCTAATATGTATATTTTATCTTCAATTAATGTAGCTGTATGAGCGTAACGTAAATCCGGTTTATAAGTTATTAATTGAGACTTTACTTCAACTAACAATTGAAGAAAAGCACCAAACACAATTATATGTATCAATGAATTATATAAAAAAATCATTTCGTTTGAAAAAAAAAATATATACTATATGTATGTATATTTTTTTTTTTCTTTTTATTTATTATTATTTTTTAAATGAACACAAAATGAATGAAATACCGGAGAGTAAACATGTAGTGTATTGTAGGTCTAGGACAACTCAGGGTTACACGTATTTGTGATCACAAGACAAAACTGAAGTCACATAAAATTGGTTACACGAAAAAAAATCCATATTAAATTTCGCAGCACACATACATAGAAGAGCAGCTGATGTTAAAAGTTAAGGGGTGTGCTAGCTCTATATAAGCGAAGTTTTTTTATCCAAATAGGATCACTGGTTGCTTTGTTAGTTTTTTATGTTTTACCACTTGATAATAGAAAGTTAGAAATTAAATTTTTTTTTTTTACAAGATCTTAATTTTTAAATTATAAATATTTTTATCTAAAACATTTAAAAATAGTGTTACTTCCTTTATTGTGTATATTTTCAAGTATATAATATAATTTTGTGGTATTTTAAGTAGATGATGCTAGAACTAGAAACGCGAAGGCGACAAAATTCACATCGTGTATAGCTTCGTAATGTGCCGTCATAATTTATACAGTATATGGCAATCCATATATTTGTGTAACCACGAGTTGTCCCCTAGGTACAGAGCTTCCCCAGTAACCAGTAACACCAACAAATTTTCCACCCCAATATTCATCACCGGCATCACACCCCAGCGTGTTTTCACTGTTTATATTTATCTGAGGGACTTAGTTTTTTTTTTTGCCTCACAAAAATTTTTTTTTCACATCCTTTAAATGTCACCGGTCACGTGAGGGGTGGAATTTTAATAATAAAATTGTTGGCGTTATAACGGGACATTAGGTACAGGGTCGACCCTACACCACTATTCGTCTTACCGATCCTACATATAAAGGTATCCATACACTACATGTTATCGTAACACCCTGCAAAACACTTCAAACAAACAAACCCCTGAATGTAACACTTGACATACTGTAATGTAAATCCATTAATGTTCTTCTCCGCAGTCGATTCATATAGTATTTAATAAAACCATCATCATATAACATTTATTTTTAATACTTATACCAAGATTGATATTTAATAATTTATGTAAATATAAGAAAATTATTTAAATTACAAACTAAAAATTTCTTGTTACCATAGTCTTAGTGTTTAATTAATATAAAAAAATCTCACCTAACGTCAATATCAATTTACGCCATTCAGTCTGTTATTGCATTGTTTTATAATCATTTAATCATTTTGAATATCAATTTTTTTTTTAAAAAAAAATTATATTTAGTAAAACGTTTGTACTAATAATATATTTACTTACCATTTTTTGAATTTATATTCAGGGGTTTAAATACTTTAGATAATCTTTTACTAAATCCTAAAATTATGAAATAGATTAATATATCAAATAAATCAAATATATAAATAATTGATAAAATAAATGATTACTTTTTTAATTTGCTGCTTGTCTTGGATGTACTAGCATAATTTGAATTGGAATCATCAACTAAAATGAAAAAAACGAAAAAAATATTATTAACATACAGTATATCAACATACAATAAAATTTGACGAAATATTTTAACAAATACTTACAGTTATCAGGAATATTTAAATCATATGATTTACTATAAAATGCTGTTATAATTAAGTAATATTTTAAGTTATTATAATAAACAAATCAATTTATTAATAGATCAATTTTAAATTAACCTATTAAATTTGCGTTACCTTCTTGTTCTTCTGTTATCATATTGTATAATTGAGGAAATAATATTAATAAAAATAACATTGATAAATCTAATAAATATAAAATGTAATTATACCTACCTTCTGTTGCATTCCTTGGTTCAGGAAAATTTTCAAATTGATGGACTTTACTTGTAAATAACATTTTACTCGTATAATTTATTTCTAAGTTACTTTTGTTTAAATTATTATTTGCTTGTGATTCATCTGATATATTTTGAAATGATGCATTAATTTCACTTATTTTATACAAAAGTGTATTAATGTTAGGCCTTTTTAATGAATCAGCATTCCAACATTGTTTGATTAAATTGTCATATTCTAAAGGAGTTCCTGGTACTATTCTTGGTCTTACGCCATTAACTATGTTCATTGCAAGGTTATAATCATGTTCATGATTACAAAAAGGAAGTTGTCCAGACGAAATTTCCCACATAAGTATACCAATACTATAAATATCAGATGCAAAAGAATACTTTCTACTAGAAATAATTTCGGGTGCTATGTAAGGAAGATTTCCATATATACTTTTTGATGATTTATCTGCAGGACCACAAAATCCAAGATCACTAACACACCAAAAATCTGCATGTTGTGAATATAATACATTTCCAGAATGCAAATCTCTATGAATCGAATTCTCTTTATGAATCCAACGAAGTGCATCAATTATTAAAAAAAACGATATTAATTCGTTCTTTCCATGTAAGTCGACTATGATTCCGTTGTAAATATTCCCTTAAATTTATATCCTTCCAATTTAATACAAGCAGATAATTTCCATTTGATGGATTTTGGGTTAAACCATAACACTTGGCAATTCTTGGATATTTACTGCTTATATTTAAATGAGATTTAGCCTATAGAAATATATTTTGAATTTATTGATAATAATTTAAAAAATTTAAATATAAATCATTAAATTATTAGATTACAAAACCTCTTCAAACCAAATTTGACTTGCACCTTCAACATTTACTAATTCTTTAAGTACTACATACTGAGTTCCGAATCTTATTAATTCTTGCTTTTTAGTATCCCATTCAATATAATATCCATCAATCCAATTTGCTGTATAAATATCAGAGAATCCCCCTTTAGTTAGATGTTTAATATTTTGCAGATTATCATATGGGATCCATTCTACTATCATCGACGGGTTAAGTGTCACCAATTGACATTTTTGTATTAAATTATCAATATCATTACTTCCAGAAGTCCAATTTGAAAATCTTGCTTTTAAATAATTTTGAACACAATATTCGCAATGTAATGTAGCTAAACATTTTTTATTACAATTTTCACAAATTCTTCTTATTCCTGTATTACATCTAATCTTATCTCGATCATAATCTTTATCATTTAATCTTATTGCCTCAGTTTTTTCATCCTCCGTAAGAGAACTATCAGCGAGAATTATTTGTCGTATATATTCATATGAAGTATGTAAGTCTCCATGAGTATTATAATCAAATGATGCCCATGCTCTATTAATCGTTTGATGAACTAGGTCACTTCGAATAGTAGACATAATGACTATAGAATGCTTTTATATGATTTTATTTAAACGGGGTGCAAAAAAAAAAAATAAAATAAAATAAACTGAAGTTATACAAGTTATATATAAAAATTGATGGTGTAACTACCGCATGACAGAGTGACACTGCATCACCGCATCAATGAACATACATATTAATTTATATAATTTATACACACGAAAATAATTAAAGTTTTAAATAGAAACTTCTAAAAAAAAATTTAATATTTTTGTATTGTAGATCATACGAACAGGTTTTGTATTTGATCAACACGAACTAATACTAAAAGTGTTCGTCTACATTTTCACAATTTATTTCTGTTTTTTTCTATCGCTCGTTTTTTTTTTTGATTAACATTTTTTTTTTTTTAAAATCAAAAAATTCTCTAAAAAAATAAGAAATCAAATACTAAAATTTAGAAAAATGTAAAATTTTTTTGTTAGATATCACATTTGTAATTAAATATAAAATAATAAAAATTTTTAAATTTTTTGTATTATTAATGAGATTCATACTTTTAGAGAGAAAGATTTGGTATTTGGATACAGTCAAATCTCGATATTACGAACTCACGGTTCAATCGGTTCATATCGAAATCTGTCACATGATTAAGAATATGGAATTCAACCACGTGATCACAGTTCGAGAATTTTTTATATAAACAGTAAATCATAAAGTTCGGTAAATTTATATCAAGTTTATATGAAAATCGGTATATTGAGATTTTTTTTTAAAATAATATAAAACTGGCCTTTTAAGAAAAAGTTCGGTAAGTTGAGAGTTTGTTACATTGTGGGTTCGTTATATCGAGATCAGACTAATAATAATTATTAGTTAAATTATATAACTTTATTGCCCATGTTAAGAAATATGCAAAAGACTTTTTATTTCATTGGTCTGAAGAACATTAATATCGTCTAACTTTTATTTTACTATTGTTAATTGGTATATTTATTAGTTATAGTTTGTTAAGTCACCTAAATTTTTATTCTGGAGGGTTTGAAATTCATATTAGTATGAATTTTAATTAAAAATATTGGACTCGATGTCTTTATTTAAACAATACGCATTAATTACATGAAATATATTTAATACTGAGATAATTCTGTTAATAATTTATATATTTAATAGATTTATAAATATAAGAAAATTATTTAAATTAAAATTTCTTGATAAACATTTTTTTGATTAGTATTATATATTTAGTAAAATTTTCTACACAAATATAAAATATATTATAATATTTTACTCTCCATTTTTTGAATTTATATTCAGGGTTTTAAACTCAGAGTTATGATATATAAATATTTTATAAACATATAAAACTTTTTCACACGGTAACTGTATAAAATTTAAGCAATAAATTTTATTCGATTTGTATTTAAAAACTGAATAAATAAATCAATTACTGTAAATAATCGTATAAACCTTGCTACAATTCACTTTTTTTTAAAAAAATATTTCTTCGACTGTTTTAGTAATAGGACTAAATGATTTCTTCACAGCTTGATATTACCAAGTTTTCGTTCTTCTAGAAGAGAATATACTTTTCTGCTGGTAGAACTAATTAGATTATCCAAAATAACTTAATTGATATTTTGTTAGTTGAATTTGTAAGTATACCTCTATTGGATAAAATACCTTTTAAAAACTCAAAGTATTTCACTTAATTAATAATTTCCAAGATATCAAGCTGGCAATTTTTATTTCTACGAGGTTTCATATTTTCTGCAAGTTTTGAGTTTAATACCTTTAGCAATTATAATATTTCATCCATTTTAAAGAACAAACCAACTTTACATTCAATAACAATTTTATATTCTTGGTAAAGTAGACGCGAAAAAGAAAGCTTTAAAATAATACGCAATATTTATTTAGTTAATCAGTGCTGTTGCCACAACTGCGCCGTATATAACTTAATCACATGTTCAAAAATCACATGCCCTAGATGTTACGTTGTGGAATGCAATCGCATGATTATATGTAAGAATTTTCCACCCTAAAAATTACGCAATTAAATGACATTGCACTTAATAGTAATATGACGAAGCAAGCATTTTTTTGAAAACGGATAAAAACTGAATATTTGTTTTTGTGAATCATTGAATGATGCACGCCAAGAACTAACCTTCTCAATTACACGTACGATATTCCATTACCTATTGATGTGATTCATTTTATTCCCGTTTTCATGAAAATTTTAGTAATGTTCAAATCTACATTACAATTAATTTTACTTGATATACACACAAATATTTACTTATGATATTACTTAACAATTAACAACAAAGTAATATCTAACATTGAGACTCACTTTGAGTAACATACTACTTTTTATTAATCTTAAATTTTTTATTGTCAATTATAATTAAAAATGAACATATTAATTATAAAAAACTTGCAAGAAATATTTTGCTGTTTTTTTTTTGTTGTTACAGCAAATATATTGTCTCACAAACGCTATATGATTGCTTTATTACACATGAATTACATTGTATTAATGAACAAACTAATTTTTTCCATTAAATTCTTATATAGTTTTATTTACGATTAAACAATTTCACATGGGATTTTAATTTATATTCCTTAGTGAACTGTATTATAAGTAAAGGCGTACAATCCGATACTGATGTTCAAGGGTACAGTCATAGATATTTATGTTTCTTGAAATAACTATTCACACTAGATCAAATTTTGACATCGAATTCCGTTATGCAGCTTTGAAAAATTTGTTTATATCACGAGGACCAAGTCTTTTTTCTACACTATCTGAAATATCAATAAAAAAAGCCTACGGATAAATCACAAATGATCATGAACCATGATATAATCATCATTACAAATATGAGAATAGCGTTTATTAAAGTGATATTATTCTAGATTTAACCTGATGATATTTCATGATTTTAAAAATACATAAAATCTATTAACTATTAATGTGAGTAATAATTAATGAATTATGATTAGTAAGTTCGAAAAATAATTTAATCCACATTTTTAATTGGTTTATATCACGGGATTAACGTCATTTTAACCATTAATAAACTTAGTTTTTTCAACATCGTCCTCGAAAATGGTAAAATTTCCCAGTGTTATAAAGTATATAAACCGTCTCCTTTTCACATTCAGGAAAAAAAATTTTCATAAGTAATTTTATAATAACGTACATGATATTATTATTATATTCTTTATCATAGGAAAAATTTTTCTCACTCTCCAAAATTAAATAAATCATTAAATCAAAAATGTCTGCTGCAGTCGCAAGGTCAGAATTTCGAAATTGGATCAGATTTGACAACGTTGTAATCGTATGTAGTTTTGAAGCACTTTTCAGTTAAGTTATGCATTTATATTTAAATTTATTATGGCATAAATAGGGCATATTGCTGGTTGGTATCTTACCCGCCTTGCTCGCTGACCCGAAGTTGTTTGGACAATAGCTGTTAATGCATGACTTTAAATAAATATATTACTATTAATTAATGTGGGGTATATATATTAATAAATAAATTTTTCCAGATGGGCGATCGTGAAAATACTTAATGAAATATGCATTGAAACCAATGAATTTTTTGTTTTGTGAGACCGAAAAATCATTTAATTCTACATTTTAATTAGGGGACTAACGTCATTAGGAACTTCATCCGTGAAATACAAAAAACACGGACGAATGATTATGAACCGTGGTATTACAAATATTTGAATATATTGTACTAAAGTGATTTTATCCATTATGATTTATTTGAGATTGATAATATTCAGTTTAATTCATATGCATGACTTTTTAAAAAATACATATAATGTCATATTATTAATTAATGAGGGCAAACATAGTTTTCCTAGATGTTAAAATACCTACTCAATTAATTAAGTATACGCTAAACTAACGAATTTTTATTTTAGTAAGACCGAAAGAATAATTAATTTCAATTGAACATCTTAATTTATTCTTACTCTTAGTCTCTTACAATATTGGTTGTGATAATTAATAAAATTATAATAACCCTGTTCCTCAAATCCTCAATTAGAGTCAAAAAAAAAAAATGTTCAATTTAGCATTAATTCAAAAAATATGTATTAATCAACAAATCTTTATTAGCATACCACTATTTATGTTCAAGACATTTTATTTACAACCTCTTGAGAGAAGGGATGGTCAAATTTTAACTCAACAATTCGAAATCAGAAAATAAAATTAATATAACAAGGTTGTGCCTTACGGAGATGATCTTTTTGTGTCAATTTTTAGCGCAGTTATATGAATTTGAATTTAAACTTTGGACTGAATTAACTGTGCAGAGTCCTGTGATAGTGAACTGTCATTATATTTATTTATATTGTAAAGGTTATAAGCTAATATAACATTAAAAAATAAACTGTGCATAGAAAGTTGCATCATTATTACGATTTAAGATCACGTTTATCACGTGATATTATTGATAATTGTTCTCTGCTTTTAAAAAAAAAAAAAGTTTTTAAAGAATAAAGTTTAAAAAAAAATGATTCAAACTTTTTTTCAACGAAACTTTCCTCTCTCATTTTTCCCTTTTCCTCTCTCTTGTTCTTCTCGTTCTTTCTCTCTTCTTCTCTCTTGTAATATCCCATTCCTTCTTTTTCGTTCTTTCCTTTCACCTCTAAATATTTACATGCAAACCTTCTTTTATAGGCAGCTTCTCTGCCGTTATTGTTATTAAACGTCTCTCTTTTTCTGTTTTTAGGGTTTGTCTTTGATACAATACAACCATACTTAGTAGATAGTGTATGTTTATACTATTATTTAATTCGAATTTATTTTTCGTATTAATACAATTAAAATAATAGAACAATACGTGCTACTAACATTTATTTTTCGTATTAATACAATTAAAATAATAGAACAATACGTGCTACTAACAAAAAAAAGAGAGAGGTCCCGTGTCCAAAGTTCAAACCAAAGTACAATATTATATATGACAAATTTTGAAAATTCTGTGCTTGTTTTACTTATGATTTTAGAATTCATTTGTAACTAATAAGTTAAAATTTTACCTTTGTGTAACTAAAAAAAAAATCAATTTATGTGATTAAACAATATTTTAGAGGGAATTAATTGTGAATTAATTGTTGTAATATACCATTTGAGGCACTAATTTTGCAGATGCCATTTATTAAAAGCTTCGTTGTACTATTCAAAAATAGTAGCTTAATTCACCTATATGATAAAATCTATTATCTGTAAAGTTATTTTCATTAATAGTAAATATAATTATTACAAATAAACTATTAGTTGTATACATATGTATTTTATTGAACATGTCGTAATAGATGATTATTATAATAATTTTATTTCTTTTTTGTAGCGTTTGCAACTATATAAGTTATATTCTCTAACGGTAAAATTAGATTTTGGAATAGTATATCATCGGGATAGAGTTCACACAGGTTTCAAGTCGTCAGATATTTTACCGTCGAGTTTAAAAGAGATGGGATTTTCAAATACAATATGAACTTGCAAAATATAAGAAATATCCTTCTCTAAAAAGGTCCTATTCTTCAGTTATCAAAAAGGAGAAACTATCCTTCTTCATAAAAAGGTTCGGCATTTTAGTTTTTGGATTTTGGTGATATAGATTACGAAACTTGTTGCTACAAAAACTAATAGTTATTTTTTTAACAGTAAAACTGCGAAACATATAAAAGGAATATTGAGTTCCAACAATTTGAACGAGTGATTCACTCCGAAAAAGTAAAGTTTATTAAATAACATTGTCGCGTGACAGAAATATTCGGAACTAAATTTAGCTACGTTGTAATGCCGTGCATACCTAGTAAATTTATTAATTATGGGGCGCAGTATCATATTTAAAATAACTGCCCCTATGACACCCGAAAATCTGCCCAAAGAATTCCGCACAGGGCCGGCACTATGCAGTAACACGTGAATTGACGACTAAGGGCGCGACAAATAGGATTTGACTAACCGAAAAAAACTAAGTCCCTCAGATACTTATAGAAAATGGAAACACAGAGGGACGTGACACGTGTGATGAATAAATTTACTATTGCGGAATTTTTTCGGGTGTCACTGGGGTTAATATTTAAAATTAGTGTATAAATTTTTAGTTTAAAAGTTGTAATTTTAATTGGTCCGGAATGACGTTAAACTACCAACCAATAGGATAACGTCCGAGATGACGTTAAACTAATTAAATATTTCAGTCAGATGATTAATAATTCAGGTGATCAATTTGTAGATCGTGACGTTAATGATGAAATAATTTGCTTTCACAATTAAGATAATTCGAGATGGATTCAAGATACAATGAAACAATGAATTATGAGTTTGAGGTATAATGAATTATGGATTTGAGATACAATGAGATAACGAATTACGTATCGAAGATCCAACTAGATAAAGAGTTTCAGAGGCGCATGAATAATATAGGATCGGCAAATATAAATAGGGTTGAATTCTGACTTCATAAAAAGGGAGATGAATATTAAAAATTTTAAATTACCATAATTACTGTATTTTTATTATAAATCCATATAGAAGTGTTAATTTGTTTAAACGCGTTTTATACATAAAAACTTATTTTAACTTTCAAAATAGGTTTTAACAAGCTATTATTTAAACTTTATTATGACATTTAACAATTATAATAACAAGCTGAAACTAAAATGCAAAATGTTTAAACTATTTCATCATTTAGCTTCAGTTAAGTCGGCATCATTAGTCCGAGATAACCATACATTGCACAATTCATTATTTATACAAGAAGTCTAATTGTCTCCACTTTTTTTTTGTCTATATATATACAAAAAATGATTAGTTAATTTTTAAAAAAATCAAATTGAAAAAAAAAATTTTACCTCCGATCGGCAGTATCCAAGGAGGACCTGTACAAAAATAGAAATTGCTAAAAAAAAATTTTCGCAAACAGCCGGTCACTAATATCCGCTCCGCAGTTAGAACTTTAGGAATCCCAGAAGAACCTACAAAAATTCTAATAAGCACACTACCCTAAAATGGGTAGATCCATTCTAGAAAGATCCTTAAAATTTCTTTGGTAAAAATCAGGCGCAGAAACATCATATGTTCGCAACACAAAAGGAATTCCTGATATGGTCGAATGTAATGCTTATGCTTAAAACAAAATCAAGAAACCCATTATAAGCTAACGTGATAACCAATTAATTATGTACGTCAGATATTCCTCGTAACGAATAAAGCCAATTAATTAAATTCATTAAATTCTTCGCCACAAAGCCGATGTGCTCGCTGTCATATCGAGAGCTCATCTTGATGATATTTATATGATAAGAAAATTCTCAACCCGTTGCTTTTTACAATTTCGATAATTAAACTAACTAAATTCTTAAATCATATAATAATATAGGGAGTAAATTATTTTTTATACGCAACTAACAATCTTCACTTAGGGGACTGCCAGAAGCCAGAAATGACGTCATTTCCTAAGAGGGGAGGGGGTTAAGACCATGATGATGTTACATATCTTCCATTTTTAGACACTTGTAATTAATATAATTCTAGCCAGAATTATGTTTTAATTTTACATTTCCTAAAATGAATATGGGGGGAGGGTCAAAATCATAAAATTTAAATTACGTCATTTATGGCCCCCTTACTATTCGCTCGCAAAAATGGCAATAAATTTGTATTCACACTTTTAATATTTTTATTTTAATTGCATTTGTATTTATTAATAATATACTGTAGGTACTGAGTAAATATATTCAAACTATGAAATATTTATTAAAAATTGAGCGTATAAATTATATTTAAATTAATTATCCGATTTTTAAGAAACTATTATTAATTGTTTAAAATGCTTTAATATAGAAGAATTTCCAATTGAATTCTTATAACAATCCCTTACCAAAAAATCTCGCGAGAGGGTTTGATTCAAAGTTTATTTCATTTGATGTTGACGGCGGCTTATAATGATTTTCAGCTTGTCTGAATACATCAGTTTGGCTACGTTGTGCTTCAAATTTCAAACTTTTCAGAGTTTGACCATTAATTGGTAAATTGTACAATTGTTGCTCAAGTTCGGCTATTTCTTCTGGTGTAATTTGAGGTTTGGAACTATCATTGATTTCAATTGCTTGTTTTATAGTTTCCACTTGGTTCAAGTAATTATCTTTTGTGGTTACAAGTCCTCTGAGGACTCTGTCATCATAATGACTTGGGTTGGCATCTCTCTTAATTTTCTCTTCCTTTATTTGAAGATCAAGATAGTCTGCATATGCATCATTGTAAGCGGCTATTGCATTTTGTCTTAGGAATTGTGCAAACTTAAAGCTAATTTCTTTTATTTTCTCTTGCTCTTTTCGTAGTTGGTTATCCATCCTTTGATGCACTTCTATAATTGCTTCCTTTTTTTCTTGATCCGACCGTTTTGCCGAAATCAGTAATTCTACTTTCCTGTCCATAACATCATTGACTATGTATTTATTCTCATAGGTAATATGCATATGCTTATTCCAAGAACAACCACAGAATTTACATTTTCCATTCGATTTTTTAATTGCTGAACAAAGCATTAAAATTTTGTTGTTTATTACATTATGTCTAGAAAATTTCAAGTAACAATGTGAACAACAGATTCTTGCATAATTTATTTTTTTAATATTTTTGGTTCGAATAATTTGTATACATTTATTATCGGTGCATACAGTCCTAGGATATCTCAATTTTACCGGTTTAAGATCTATCTGTGAAACGTACAACTTTTCACCAAGTTCTTCTATGGTTTCATCGGAGTTTTTAATTTCTTCTTGCTTTTCATTTATTAATATGATATTTTGTAAAATAAGATGTTCCATCTCTGCAAGAGGTTTGGAAAGTAGTATTACTGTATTTCTAGAGTTATTAAGCGATATAGTATCTTCCACCACGTGTGGTTGAGGTTTTATAAGGTATTTAATAAGTCTCATCGATTCATCTACAGATTTTTTCCAACTTTCTGCAAAACTTTGTTCCTCACTCACTTTATACTGTATGTTTTCCTTAATTGTTGCTAAAAACCTAAATGATTCATTATCAAAGCAGTACATTGTACTTCTGTTAAGCTTTATTTCGACGCCAGATTTAGATTGTTTCTTAAGTTCCTCAAGTTGTTTTTCAAGTAATGATCTAGTATTTCCCGGACGATAATGTGTTTCTCTAACATTAGTAAAGCAGAATACAATATTATCCTTGGCATTCTTGTGAAGATGAGATAACAATTCTTGTATACAATATTTAAATACTACATTCATTCGTGAATCATTAGGTTTGAGAAGGATACATATCCCATTTAAATACCGGTAATTATTAATATACCACAGAATGTTATCAAAATTTTTCTCATCATATTTTGATCCTTTGGTATCTCCTATTCCGGGAGTATCTATTAATCTTATAAGCTTATTTTCAGCTGCATGAAATACATAGCTTTTACATTCTCGAGTAGATGACTCGCCTACTTCTAAATGTTCATTTGGATCATAATTACCTAATTTTATCGTTTTTTCCACATAATCATCATCAGTAGTTTCAGTAGTAATTGTAAATTTGGATGGAATCAATACCTCCATATCTCCAGATTTCGCGTTATCTAAAGTATCAAATTTAAGATAATTTGCAAAGGCGTTTATAAATGTTGACTTTCCTACGCCAGTTTCACCAAGCAACAATATATTTATCTCTTCCTGTGGTGGTACTGATGGTAACAGATCGTTAAGTCTGTTTAACTCAAAAGATATGTATCCTTTAATATGATGGGGACTATTACACTTAAATTTTGAATGAGTAATGTTGCTTTCACCACATCCGCAGTATAAGTGTTCGTTATACCCGTAATCTACGTACTGTTTACATCTGAAACATCTCCAATTGCAATCAATAATTGGACAATTTTGAGGACAGAGTATTGCTAATCTTGTCTTCTCACTAGGATCATTTTTTAGCTTGATTGGTAAAGGATCAAATTTAATAAGATTTGATGTAAATAATACCTTATTATCCTCATAATAATCTGTGCTAATTAATTTTCCATTGATATAATGCTGAATTATTGGACAATCCGAACATTTTATTTTAGTACATGTTTTAAGATTAGCTATAAAGAATACACTTGATCCCTCATTTGAGTTATAAAGATCTCGAAACATATTGTGCACTGGAGATAAATTACCATCAATGATATATTCATTATTATCAAGAAGTATAAAAATATCAATAGTTTCATTAGTTGAATATTTGTGTAAAATATGCTCAATGGTTGAATTTTTTCCAAGAAACCCTACTCTTTTAGTCTTTAATATGAGTACCAATTCAGCCAATGTAGATACCGAATGATGTTGGCGTAAGAATTTCGTCATAGAATTTTTGGATAATACACTATTATGAAATTGGTTTAATTTTTTCTCAAGTTCGTTAATATTACTTATACCAGAGCGTACTTTGACAAGACATTCTGCAAGTTCACGTCTAAATTTTGCTTCATGTCTTCTAACCATTTTTACACGGTTGCTAATTTGATCAAAAACCTCGTCCTGTATGAGATCAAAAATAGTTTGTGCGTCATTATATAAGTCGTTGAGTCTTTGTTTTGATTCGGACAAACCATCAAAAACTTGTTCTACTCTTAGGATAGTTTCTTCGCCTAATTCCGTTATCATACTACCGATTGTAACATTTTGAGTAAGTAGTGTTTCAAGTTCTGACAATGGATATAAAGTATATTCAATTGGAACTCCTTTCCCATCATTGTATTGTCTAGTGTATGAAGGAAGTTCAGCAATTACTTTCCTAGCTTCATCAAAGGATCGGGGAAGCTCCTTATTATTTGGAACAACATCACCAAGAAGTTTTATGGAGAAATGGCTAATAATATCAGAATGTCGCTTTTCAACATCTACTTGACCCTCTCCAGAGATATTTATTTTTTCAAAGTGACATTTTAGTGCTCCTTCAACTTGAGATTTATTTTCTTTATTCGTGTCTTTATATTCAAATGATGCCATTATAGTAGCTCCCCATTTTATTCCTATCACCACGTGAGTAGCATTTTTGCTATTACTAAACACTTCTGTAGAAATACAAGTTCTAACATCATCACGATAAATATTCAGATTTTCCTCAACTGAAGTTATTTTATATATTAAAGTTCCCTTTACAGTTTTATGACTTTCTTTTACATCGTTTAGATACTTTCCTGAACCTTCTAAAGTAAACAATCCCGCGAGAACACTTAATTTTAATTCAGCTCCAACATCTAACTTGTTAAACTTTTCCTTAAATGTATCCTCATATTCATATAAAATTTCAGAATGGGGATTGTCAACTCTTTTTACGGAATCATTTGGATACTCTGATTTAAATACTGTGGTCCCACAGAATGTATCGCTTGCTGCATTATATAAAGATCCAATAGACGCGACTCTCCCGAGGGACTTTCTTTGCATTATTCTAGTATTTGCCATAAGCGAAAGTTAAGAAATAGAATTATGAAAATATCGGTCCTATAAAAAATTTTATCTGTTATATCTGTAAAACCTCCGTAAAAATGAACCAACTTTTCATGGTTCTATTCACGGAAAATGTTTTCCGTGATAAAAGGTTATTAATTCCGGAAATATGAGCCTTTTAAGGAAAAAAGACGGAATATTAAAAAAATGGATCGACTTTTTTATGATAGCAATTCATTATTACAAAAATTGCAAAAAGTAAAATGAACTTATTTATTTTTAGTCTACAATTCTCCTGATCGCCCAAAAATTTGAATGAAAAAATTTTAACCTAAATATATAAGGCTGGTTTGAATAGTATGTACCTTGTTTAACAAGTGTTTTACACAAATTAATTTACCCGAAAATAATGAAGCTTACCAAATCAAGATCTTGAACAAAGAAAAAGAAAAGAGTTCTTTTTTTTTCAGTAAACCTGAATAATTGAAAAGCTTTTATGTAAAGGATAAGGAACACATGATATGTATGAATATGGAAGTGATATACGATGACACAAACCCTAATATTGTATTTAATGGAAATTGATGATTACTTTCATTTCTTTGTCACCATTTTCTAAGGGCACAGTCATCTTTTATTTTTTTCAAATCTGACTATTGGTCGCTAGTTTATTTGCAAAACTTTTTGTGGATTTAGCAAAATACACATGCTCCAAATTTAGTTCTTATTGCAATCTTCATAAGTCATTTCCAAATATGAAATTTTGATTGAAAACTTACATCATTTTTTTTCTTTGTTTATTTTACTTTTTTGATTCAAGATCATAGCGTGTCACATACTGTATTTTATTTTGAATGAAAGCTACTTTTAGTAAATCCTTAAAGATAAATAACGTCGGCCCGAAAACTTTCAAAAATGTTAAATCATCGTGAAAAATATTTCCAAATGGAATAAAAGAATCTCCAAATGGATTATCCTAAAATAAAAATTGCACATCAATGACATCATAGTTTAGATAGTACACTGTTATTTTATGCAACAGTCCTTTGGGTTACACGATACACGAGATTAATTTGATAAATAAAGCCAGGCAACGTTTTGGAAAACCTTTTATCTTAATGAAATAGTTTTTTTTTTTTTAAAAAAAAAAATAATAGTAAAATATATATATCGGAACTATTGTAACGTATTTCATTATGTCTTCCGGTCAAAAAGATAATACCATTTATGATAATGTACACAAACAATATGAATTTAAAAAACAATCAATACTCGCTGATGAATCACTTATGGAAGATGAAAAATCTGAAGCAATAAAAATGATAACTGTAGCTTATGAAAAAGATAAAGTAGCTGAATTAAATCAACCAAAAGAAAATATTAGTTTAGAAACAAATAGCTCAGTAGATTATACCAGCAACGACGATTCAGTTACAAGTAAACTTCATCAATTTGAAAATTTTCCTGAACCAAGTAATTCAACAGAAGGTATTGTATTAATTATAATTGGTTATATTAATATTATTTATTTATTTAACGGCGTTTTTCTTTTTTCTTTTTTTTTATTTAATACAATAGAAGAACAAGAAGGTATTCATTTAATATTACTTTATTCATAGTTGGGTTTAGAAAGATTTGTAATTCTTTTTTTATCTTTTATAGCATTTCACAGTAACACAGTTGACTTTCATATTCCTGAAATGGATAGTAATTTAAAAGGTAATTTATTTATATATTTCATTATTTTACCCACTAATTATTTGGTTAATAGTAGATATTTAAAAGAAATTGTAGGTAAATTAATTTAATTTATTTAAATTTTAGATATACAAATTGGTTCTAATAGGAAAACAATGATGCAACAGCAAATTAAGAAAAATCCTGTAGTTGATGGTATGTAATTACATGTCATAATAATAAATAAATACTTTTTATACTCATTGTTTTATTATTATCAGTACCTTCACAGGATAAGATAAGGATCTTATTACTTGGTGAGACGGGTGTAGGAAAAACTACATTTATAAATGCTTTTGCAAACTATATCAAATTTGAAACACTAAAGGACGCGAAATCTGGAGATATGGAAATATCGATCCCATCTAAATTTACAATAACAGATGAAAATTATATCAACAGAACGATTAAGATCGGTAAAGATGACTCAAATGAACAATTTGAAAGTTTAGGTGCATCATCCACTCTGGAATGTAGAAGTCATATATTTCATACCGCTAAAAATAAGCGAATTGAATTGATTGATACTCCTGGAATAGGGGATACTAGAGGGTTAGATCAAGACAAGAAGAACTTTGAAAACATATTATATTTTATTAGCAATTTTAAGTTTTTAAATGGAATATGTATTCTTCTTAAGCCCAACAATTCACGACTGAACGTAATATTTAGGTTTTATATACAAGAATTATTATCAAATCTTCATCAGAGTGCTAAGGATAATATTGTTTTCTGCTTTACTAATTCCAGAGGAACATTCTATCGTCCTGGAGATACATTACCGCCACTTAAAAAACAACTTGAAGAGTTCAATAAGAGATCTAATGTTGAAATAAAGGCTAATAAGGACACGATGTACTGTTTTGATAATGAGTCATTTAGATTTTTAGCAGCAATGAAGGATGGTATACCATTTACGGATGCAGATGAACAAAATTTTGCAGAAAGTTGGGATAAGTCTGTAAATGAATCATTTAGGCTCATTGAGTACATTAAAACACGTCCACCTCATAAAGTAAAACACACCTTATCACTTAATAACTCCAGAAACACAGTGACACTTCTTTCAAAACCGCTTGCTGAAATAGAACGGCTTATTCAAATAAACATTAAGTTAATCAAAGAAAAACAAAAGGAATTAGAAGATATTGGCCAAATCACAGAAAAGCTTAAAGATAAGCTAAATTTTTTACAATTGGAACTTGAACCATTAGCATTGAAATATCCAAGAACTGTATGTACCAACAATAAATGTATCAAAATATTAGAAATCGAACAAACTAATATCAAAACAATAGATTATACAACACATTGTTGTTCATGTTGCCAATTAACAAACATTAGATGTGATGAGACAAATAATACGGCCTTAAGAAGCTGCTCAGCCATGGTTGCTGGAGAATGTAAAGTCTGTGGTTGTTACTGGAATGAACACATATACATTACCTATGAAAATAAGATCAGTGTAAAATTTAAAAAACCAATCATGAAAACCAAGAAAGCAATTATAGAGAAATGTCAAAAAAGGATTAACAAATTACAAAAAGAACAGAGAAAAATTAATGAAATTAACTTCAAGTTTGCACAATTTTTAAGACAAAATGCAATATACAGTTCTTGCGATACATATGTAGATTATTTAAACCACTTCATAAAAGAAGAAAGAATTAAAAAGGGCGCTAATGATGATGGTGAAATTATTAATGAACTTGTAATCACAAAAGGAAATTACTTGAAAAAAATAGAGGTCATAAAACAAGCTATCGAAAATAACGACTCTTCTATGCCTCCAATTTCGCCAAAAGACATAGTTGAACTTGAACAACAATTATATAATTTAAAAAGAAATGGCTCAGCTCTGAAAAAGATGAAAGATGAGGCAGAACGTAATCAAACAAATGCATTTACAAATAATGAAAAACATTATATGCCTAATTTTATTAGGAGAAATAAAATAAAATTTAAAAATATTTAAATATTTAAAAATAAAATAAAAGTACCAATTCCTTTGACAAATAATTTTTATTACAAAAAAAAATTCTACTTAACTATTATTACTATTATTTCATTTATTTCATGAAGTTCATTGTAACTCTTGCTATGGTCCGGTGCAAAAAAATTGATACACCAATATACTATTAATAAAAATATTTTTTTCTTAAAATTAAAGTAAATTTTTTAAATTATTTATTTATAACTTAGGTTTTAAGACATATTTAAATGTAAATTTATTAAAGTTTTCAATTTATACTAAGTTTTTTATTATCTTCAACTTCGGAATCTTCATTTTCACTTTCGGCCAATAACATATCGTCACATAATTTTTATATTCTCTCGCCTTATCAAGACCACTTTTTCAAAACCCGACTATAACTTTGAGATAACCCTTTCCTTAAGAGCATACAATAATTTGACTCTAATAGCGAGAAGATTAGGATGAGGACTGGTTCTAGCAACTAAACCTTTTACAGTAGATCAAACTCCCTCAATCGGTTGTCGTTCAAAATGGTAAGGTGGGGTATACGAAGTAACGTCCATTTTGAAATATACGGCCATTTTCTTCAAGTTTTTTGTTGTAATACATGTGTTGAAAGTGGAGCATCAGAAATATTTGCAGATATAACAAGGCCGCGTATAAGCTCAACAACATCGTAATTAAGCTCTTTTTTTAGTAGACCGTGGTTTTTTTTGTGATCTCATTTTTATTATATTCAGTAACCACGCGCGCAACTGTTGCCTCCCTAATACCAAGAGCTGTAGCAACCTCCTTGCATAGTGATAAGTCTTGATGTTGTCGTTGTTGTCAAATATCTAAAAATTATTAATGGATGTGAATAATCATTTTTTTTTTTTTCGTTGCTAGTTAAAAAGTTTTGGTCGCGTTTTGTGAAAAAAAGGTATGTTTTTGTTGATAAAGTTGAAGGTGGCGTTTCTTTAATTGTTATACTATTTGTTATGCTCATATGACTTGATTGTCGATTTTTGTGTAATACTACCAATTTAGGTAATGATTTTCATGTAATCAACTGGACCATATTAAATTATAAAAATTTTTAAGCATATATTATTTGGTTCTGTCTCGTATTTAATATTGTTTTTCGTCATTAGTCATAAAACTCAGAATAATACAGTATTTTTACTAATATTATTTACAATAAGTTCAGTTTTGGCAACTATTGCATTAATGCAAAATAAATTACAATTCAATTTGTTACGTATCTAATCTTATCAGGCTATATGTCTAAATCACTCTCTTTATGATGTATAAAATGAAATCTTTTCAATACATTTTACTTATAAATGCTATAATTATTTTATTCTATAACTATTAAGTAAGAAAAAAAATAATTTGAATTAAGTAAATGAATTAATAAAGGAAATAAGTGATAACATCTATAGAGTATAAAAAGGTTTCGTGTGCCAAGAGAGTAGTTTCAAGTGAATCTTTCAAGTAAATTGATATGATCCACTATTCTTAAATCTAAAATTTATTAATTTACTTACAACTAACAATTTTTATCGTGTGGTTACTTGATACAATACTAATTATATCCCAATTAAGAAATTTTTTACGGTGTTCTTTTAAAGAACTAAATTCTCCCTTAACATTTATGTAATTATAAGATGAAGGAGGAAATGGTTCATTAAGAGCATTTGTTACCTATTTACGAAAGCCATTCGTTCATAAGACTTTGTGGCACAAGCATGTTCAATGAACTGGAATATATTAATGAAAGAATTAATTTTAATTAAAAAAATTTTTTCTTTAAATTTAAGCTATATTTACTTGGAATATGTGATGTATTTCTTCATATATTTCGAGTGTAGTATTTGTCGGAGTTTGGAATGGAAACTTTTCAAATTTGCCAGCATTATACGATGGACCTTTGTATTAGTTGGTTCGGAAGCTCTATGAGCAAAATAAATTGCTTCATCTCGAAATTTATCACCTTCTCCAGCAATCTACATTATACAAATAAATCCATTTTTATTAGTACATAAATATCTAAGAGAGGACAATGGGAATACTTTCCCTTACCAATAACAAAGGAGATAAATCGCCTAAGCTTTCAGCTAACATCGAACTAACGTATGGGATTACTAAATCTTCATTTATAATTTGTAATCTTCCATCAGGTCTTTCAAAAGAATCATGCCAACTTTTGGGTCGTTCTTAATCTTCGCTGCGAGAGCAGCCTCCTTTTCTTTATATTCTTTACTAGCTTGAGATCCTGCGTAATTAGCAGTACCTCTTTTCATATTTCGAATATAATCAGAACGCTCATCATCTAATATTGAAGGTGTGCATCATCTCATGGGCCCTGTAATGTAATGCAACACAATTATGTAAATGATCGGTAATTAAACAAAATAAAGAAAATAATTTCTTTATTTACCAAATCGATACCGGCTAATGATGGTAAACCAGCATCACGTATAGCAAGACCAAGAGATGAACTTAAAACATCTCCAGCACGATTACCAGTTTACCACATATTACAATATTTTTTTGGATTTAAAGCTGCATATTTAGAGGATATAAGAGATATATATAAGCAGCTAATGCATCCTATAAATGCGGCAGGAAATTTATTTTGAGGTGCAAGCCGATAAATATAAAGAAAATTTTAGTTAAGTACATAATATATTGAAGATTAATTAAAATTTCATTCTTCCGAAGGTTTAGTTTACTTAAAACTCTTGCACTTGCTATTTTAGCAAGAGAGCTTGTAATACAACGATAATTTCTTTACAGAAAAAGTAATAACCTCCACCATGTAAATACAGGATAGTTTTCCTAATTTCTTTTTTCTCATTCGTTATTAGGGACTTGAATCCACTCATTCAGGATCTAAGACATGTTCAAATGGTTTCAATATTTTATCAAGATGGACTTGAGCTTCGTTTCTATAATTATTATCTATCTTAAATTCATTTATTACCACGCCAGCTTGTACAGGAACAGGACGAAGCTAAAGCTAGCTCTTTGCATTTCCTCAATTGTTTAGTAACTTACTAGCAATGATACAAACTTTGCCCAAAATATGTGACATTTTAAATTCCATGAAAGTCTAGGTGGTCCATTAAGATAATGATTTATCGTCGTAGAAATTAACAACGGAATATATTATAAAAATCGGCCATGTTACAAATAGTAAAATTATAAAAAAATTATTGTAGACAGATTCAAAATAATGGTTCTATTTATATGATTTTGTGGAAAGAAAAAAAAAATTATTTTGATTAAATATGTCGATACAGTATTATAATTTGGTTAAAGGATGTCCGTCAAAAGATTTGTGTTACTTAAAACAACAAAATTCTTATGTATTTACCAAATTGTTAGATCTTTTTGTGTAATCAGTGCGAAGAGATTAAATATTGCACAACGGATTGATTTTTTTAGTGTTGTACAACTTATGAAAATTTTTTTCTTAAGATCAGTGGCCCCGATAACTAAACCTATAAATCAATCTAACCTTTTCAGGTTAAATTTTTTAGCTAGCTTTTATGTTTTAATTTATTACTAGACGTAACCCGTCGCGTTGCCATCAAGTAAGAGAATAATAATAACTCACTTATATTTTATTTGCCATGCAGTGTGAATAGGTCTAGTTTTTTACTATTATCATGATGCCATTAGTAGGAAATAAATGTAATAAATTACACAATTTACATGATTATATAAATAACAATGAATTGTGTGCAAGTGTTATACAATATATGAAATATTATTATTAAATGCCAATTTTATTTATCACACAAAACAAATTTTGCAGTACTGTGAAAATTACAAATTCATTACAAAAACAATTTTGTATAAGTAGTTTGTTGTTACATTGTTATGAAAAAATCTTTGTTTTTTATCCTCTAGAAAAAAAAAATATCTTACTAATTAATATGAAAAAAAAAATTCCCAGAAAAATTAACTATTGTTACAAAAAATAAATAATTATGTTGGTCTATTTATTATTGAGCTTGATACAAAAAAATAATCCTATTATTAATAATAAGAATCGGGAAAAAAGGCAATTGCCGTACCTAAATGGTGAAAGAATGTATTCGGAAAAAAAAAATTCGGTTTGAAAGAAAAAAGGCCAAACCGAAAAAGGTAAAGGGGAAAAAATTTTTCGGATTGGAAAAAAAGTCGATCGGAAAAAAAATTTGTGGGGAGAGATAAAGAGAAAAATCGGGTTGATAAAGAAAAAATTCGAAAGAAAAGAAAAAAAATTGGGGAAAGAAAAAAAGAAATCGGTTTTAAAAAAAAAAAAAAAAATTCTGAAATAAATAATTCGGTCCAAAAAGACCGAAAAAAAAATAATATAAACGGTGAAAAGAATGAAAAAAAAAATAAAGAGAGGAAAAAAAAACGAAAAATTTTAAAAAAAGGAAAAAGAAAAGGAAGACAAAGGTGTCTTGAAAGAGAAAAGAGGAAATTTGAAAAAAAAGAAAGAACCAAAAGTAAAAGATCAGTTCAAATGAAAATTAAAAAAAGGGGAAAAAAATTCCGATTAAAATTTCATTAACCGGAATTGGATTGGGTGTACAACATGACTTGCCGCCTTAACTCAAAATTAATTTATACAGGCTAATCTAAACGTTAGTTACACAAACACCATTTTTTTAATTACAGTATATAGATTTTCTACTTTAGGTTCGGTTGAAATATGGAACTTTAAGAATGGCTATTCTGATAGGTGGATTTTTTATTCTATTTTAGGTTTGGTTGAAATGGAACTTTAATATAAGAACAGATGTGCTGCAGATATTCCGATAAGTGGCTAACAAATCTACCATCATGGTAAAGTTTAAAAATTTGTTTTTTATTATTAACCATGAAGACCAAGCCATCCTCGATGTTTGTTAAATACTGAAGTATAAAGTTTTTTAACGCAAACTATAATTAAAATCACAGTCTTTATATACTGTAATTCTTTTAATATTGAGAAAATCATTTAAAGTTATTATAGTGTAAAGTGCTCAATTACTCAATAATCATTATACACTCTCTTAGAAAATAGTGACGAAAAAGTACTACGAAACTCGACATAAAAATAAAAAAAAAAATTCTTATATATTTGTAAAGAATAAGGAAAGCATGGATATGATATCACTTTAGAAAAACGTAAACTCCAATTATTAGTGTTTCCTCGTAAGGTTTTTAATTCAAATATACTTAGAGTCAATTATTCTACAAAAAATCGATTTAGTAACAAGAATTTAATTGTTAAAATTATACAAAGCGATGTGTTTGATGCTCAAGTCTCCAGGATTAATTATGCAATGGATCAAAAAAATAATTTATTTATTAATTAAGCTATTATGAAAGTCCATAGTAAATAAAAAATTTTCATTTATCAATTATAACAGATAATATAAGCTTATTAAGAGTAAAAAAATGATTATTCAAAGAAATAACTAATTTATTCATAATACTACAATAATCACTTTACAACTTACAAGGGTATTGTTGTTAAAGTTATTTTCATAAATAATATAAGTGTTCACTTATATATATGATATTTTATTGAACTTGTCATAACGTCGTATGATAATGATTATTATAGTAGTCTATTTTTGTTTTTTAGGAGCCTAACAAAATCAAGAGATGCAGTATATCAACAATAATCAATTTTTTATCTAATAGTAAAATTATCACAGCTGTGAAATAGTACGGTTTGGGACACAACAATTCATCAAACAAATTAAAAATTTTAATAAAAATTTGAGTGCGTATATTTAAAATATTTCAACATAATTTAATAAATACTACAAAATGGCGTCCTGGTTGGTTATCTAAATCAAAAGTTATTAACCTTTAAAATTCAGATATTTTTATATATAATTTTCAGATTTGAAACATATAATTCTGATCTGTCATTATAATTTTGGCTGGGAATATAAGCTTGATTCTAGTCAATATCAAAAAAGTCTTAAAAATTCTAGAGTTAATAATTTCAGCTAGAATTACAGAGAATTGTTAATCACATGATTATTTCTGTTCAATCAAAATTCGATATTAATTCGTCACGTGAATTTTTGAATTTTTTTAATTTGATTCATATTTTGTTTCTCTCACTATCTGCTATACACCATCGGGATTCGGGATAGAGTTCGTACAAGATTCAGGTCATCAAATATTTAATCATCAAGGAAGGTGCATAATTGTTCCTCCTTCATAATAATAGACACCATGACGTTCAAGATGCAGCTGAAAAACAAAATTTACGACATTTTGGCGGTCATAAAATTTACTTATTTTCTCTTTAATTTTCTACAAGCAAACCTGGTAACACATTTAATCATAATAATAAATAAAATATAATATATTTATTTTGATAATATAAGTATATATTTATAAATAACAAATAAAAATATATTGTAGATACTTGATAATTGTAAAACTATAAATTACAAAGATCAATCTTAAAAATAAATAAATATTAGGCGCGCCTGATATATAATAATTATTCAATTTTGACAAAACTATTGCCTTCGTTTAAGAAAATTTCTAATTTACCTTCTCAAATAACTTTGATATTACCATCCTTTACCAAAAAATTTCGCGAATTGGTTCGACATAAAGTTTGTTTTACTTGATACCGGTGGTATATAATGATTTTCAGTGTATCTTAATACATCAGCTTCGCTACGTTCTGCTTCATATTTTAATTTTTTCAGCTTTGGACCGTTAATTGGTAAATCGTATAATTGCTGTTCTAGATCAGCTATTTCATTTGGCGAAATAGAACTATCATTGTTTTCAATTTCTTGCTTTATAACTTCTACCTGCTTCAAGTAATCTTCTTTTGTGGCTTCAATCCCTCTGAGGATTCTTTCATCATAATGTCTTGAGTTGGCATTTCTCTTAATCTTCTCTTCCTTTATGCAAAGATCAAGATAGTCAACATATGCGTCATTGTAAGCAGCTATTGCATTTTGTCTTGAGAACTGTGTAAACTTAAGGCTAATCTCTTTTATTTCCTCCCGTTCTTTTTTTAGTTGATCTATTCTATTTTGATGCACCACTATAACTGCTTTTTTGTTTTCTTGGTCCGATTTTTTTTCCGAAATCTGTAATTCCACGTTCTCATCTATAATATCATTGTATTTATACATAATTTCATAAGTAACATGCATATGTTTATCCCAATGACAACCGCAGACTTTACATTTTCCACCTATTAATTTAATTGCTGAACAAAAGAATAACATTTTGTTATTTATTTCATCATACTTAGTAAACCTCACGTAACAGTTTTTACAACAGTGTTTTACATAGTCTATCAGATCGATATCGTCAGTAACTTGCAATAATTCAATACAACTAATATTAGTGCATACAGTTCTAGGATAATCTAATTTCCTTGTTTCGAAATCTAACTGTGAAGCATACAGCTTTCCTTTAAGTTCCTCTATGGTTTTGCTGGAATTATTTATTTCTTCTTGTTTTTCTTGTATTAATATGATGTTTTTCTGAATTAGACGATCTATCTCTGCCAAAGGTTTGGAAAGAAGTGAAACTGTGTTTCTAGAGTTATTTAATGATAAAGTATCTTCTACTATATGAGGTTGACGTTTTACAAGGTATTCAATGAGCCTTAGTGATTCATCCACGGATCTTTTCCAACTTTCTGCAAAATTTTGTTCCTCATTCTGTGTAAACATTATTTCCTTAATTGTTGCTAAATATCTAAATGATTCGTTATCAAAACAGTACATTATATCTTTTTGAACCTTTATTTCAACACCACACTTAGTCTGTTTCTTAAGTTTATCAAGTTGTTTTCTAAGTGGCTGTAATGTAGCTCCTGGACGATAATGTGTTTCTCTGGCATTAGTAAAGCAGAAGACGATATTATCCTTGGCACTCTTGTGAAGGTGTGATAACAATTCTTGTATACAATATTTGAATACTATGGTAAGTCGTGCATCGTTAGGTTTGAGAAGGATACATATCCCATTTAAATACCGGTAATGACTAATATACCACAGAATGTTTTCACAATTTTTCTTATCATATTCTGATCCTCTGGTATCTCCTATTCCAGGAGTATCTATCAATCTTATTATTCTATTTTCAGCTGAATGAAATACATAGCTTTTACATTCTCGAGTAGATGATTCGCCTTCTTCTAATGTTTCACTTGGATCATACTTACCTAATTTTATCGTTGTTGTCTCGTAATTATCATCTGTATGCGTAAATTCGAATGGAATTAATATTTCTATATTTCCGGATTTTGCATTATCTAATGTGTTAAATTTAAGATAATTTGCAAAAGCATTTATAAATGTTGACTTTCCTACACCAGTTTCACCAAGTAATAATATGTTTATCTCTTCCTGTGGCGGTACAGATGGTAACAGATCGTTAAGTTTGTTTAACTCAAAAGATATGTATCCTTTTGTGTGATGGGGACTATTACACTTAAATTTAGAGTGAGTAATATTGCTTTCACCACATTCGCAGTATAAGTGCTCATTATACCCGTAATCTACATCCTTTTTACATCTGAAACATTTCCAATTGCAATCAATAGATGGACAATCTTGAGGACAGGGTATTACTAATTTTGTCTTCTCGTTGGGATTATTTTTTGGCTTGATACTTGGTAGAGGATCAAATTTAATAAGATTTGATTCGAATAATATCTTATTATCCTCATAATAATTGTCACCATCTGGTCTTCCATTGATATAATGTCGAATTATTGGATAACTAGAACATTTTATTTGAGTACATATTTTAAGATTAGCTATGAAGAATTTGCTTGACCCTTCATCTGAACTGTAAAGATCTCGAAACATACTATTCACAGGAGAGGAATTAAAATCAATAATATATTCATCATTATCAAGGAGTATAAAAATTTCACTATTTGAATATTTATGTAAAATATGCTCGATGGACGAATTTTTTCCAAGAAACTCTACTCTTTTGGTCTTTAATATGGGTACTAATTCAGCCAATTTAGATACCGAATGATGTTGGCGTAAGAATTCCGTCATAGAAGTTTTAGATAATACACTCTTATGAAATTTTTTTAATTTTTTCTCAAGTTCGTTAATATCAATCTTACCAGAGCGTACTTTAACAAGGCATTCTGCAAGTTCACGTCTAAACTTTGCTTCGTTTATGCTAACTTCTTGTACACGATTGTTGATTTGATCAAAAACCTCGTCCATTATGAAATCAGAAGTAGATTGTGCGTCATTATATAAGTCGTTGAGTCTTTGTTTTGATTCGGACAAACCATCAAAAACTTGTTCTACTCTTAGGATAGTTTCTTCGCTTAATTCTGTTATCATATTATCTATCGCGACATCCTGAGTAAATAGTTTTGCAAGTTCCGACAATGGATATAAAGTATATTCAATTGGAACTCCTTTCCCATCATTGTACTGTTTAGTGTATAAAGGAAGTTTAGCAATTACTTTCCTAGCTTCATCAAAGGATTGAGGAAGCTCTTTATTATTTGGAACAACATCACCAAGAAGTTTTATAGAGAAATGGCTAATAATATTAGAATATCGTTCTTCAGCATCTACGTGACCATCTCCGGAGATCTTTATTTTTTCAAAGTGACATTTTAGCGCTCCTTCAACATGAGATCTATTTTCTTCATTCGTGTCTTTACATTCAAATGATGCCATTATAGTAGCTCCCCATTTTATTCCTATCACCACGTGAGTAGCATTTTGGTTATTAGTAAACCCATCTGTAGAAATACAAGCTCTAACATCATCACGATGAATATCCAAATTTTCCTCAACTGAAGTTATTTTATATATTAAAGTTCCCTTCACGGATTTAAGACTATCTTTTACGTCGTTCAGATACTTTCCCGAACCTTTTAAAGGAATCAATCCTGTGAGAACACTTAATTTTAATTCAGCTCCAACGTCTAACTTGTTAAACTTTTCCTTATATGTATTCTCATATTCATATAAAATTTCAGTATGTGGAATATCAGCTTTTCTTAATGAATCGTCTGGATACTTTGACTTAAATATCGTGGTCCCGCAGAATGTATCATTTGCTGCATTGTATAAGGATCCAATAAATGCGCCTCTCCCAAGGGACTTTCGTGTTATTACTTTAGTACTTGCCATAAATTAAAGCCAATAATAAGGGAAAATAAAATTACAATGGAATATTGGGTCAAAAAAAATTATTGATTATAAAAAGAAAAAATAATGTTTTTCGCGATTTGCGATCGTCGAAAATTATATGTATAAATGTATAATAAGGATGGTTCATGCAAACAATAAATTTGGTATTTTATTATGCCGAGATTACCGAAACTTGACAAATAAAGCAAATGAAGTGATTAATTGAAAAAAAACAAGGAATTTTTTTTTTTTGAAACTGTAGTAAAAACTTAAATAATTATAAATAATTTTTATAATTTTTTGTTTCGTTATTTTATTTTATTTAATTTTTTTTTTTTTTTTAAAAAAAAAAAAAAAAAAAAATTTTATTTTTTTTAAAAAAAAAAAGGAATTTTTTTTTTTTAAAACTGTAGTAAAAACTTAAATAATTAAAAATAATTTTTTTAATTTTTTTTTTCTTTTTTTTTTTTTTTTTATTTTTTTTTTTTTTTTTAAAAAAAAAAAACCAAAATAGTG
>QZLH01000402.1:0-11344 GCA_003833135.1 Oehlia diaphana | reverse complement strand
CATATAATAAAATATAAATCTCATTATCATGTACCTGATTTATCAATTATCAGTTTATAATGAAATACAATAAACAAATATATTATATAAATTTTTATATCATATAATTAATTTCTGATTGGCTAATACATGTATCACGTGATGCTTACATAATCTAAAAAATTGAGACTTTTTTTTTATTTTTTAAATCAATTCCTTTTAATAAATAGAGTTTAATTCTTTTATAAAATTAAAATTCAATCATAGAATCAAATTTTATTTAAATTTTTTTAAGTTCCTATTATAGAGGTTCTGCACCGTATAAAAAACGGATCGACTTTTTTTACAGGGCCGGTTGTAAAAACCGGTTTAAACCGGTTCATCATTTGGACCCGAATTTTTTAACCGTTTTTTGATAGTTTTTACTTCATATCACCCGGGGTGATCATCAAGGTTGGCCAGAATTATCAATTTTTACCGGCACTATATTTTTTTTAATGCTGGTCGATCGTCATAATTTCAGTCACCGGTGATCATCACCCCCGATGATAGAAAAATTCTAACGATCACTCAAATTGTCTAAATTTTGCAACTGGTTTCCGCGTGCAACTTGCATATATAATTTATATCAAATAGTATAAATATATTTACATAATTAGTAAAAATGCATCACCTTATAATGTATAAGAATTTATTTGAATGTCACATAAGTTCTTTGTAACTTAAAAATGTAATTTTACAATAAAATATCTTAAAAAGCAATTTAACTTACTCATAGATCTGCTGAATCAACTAAATATAAGGAACCAAATCTTATGATGCTGGTAAATTTGATTATTCTATTCCAAACTCTGACAAATACTATGCTCAAAATATGTGAAGAATTGCCTGACGTATATAATTATGGAGAATTTAGTCTTTTGAAAAATAAATCGGTATTGTACCAAGTATTACTTGTAATTAATTGAAATATAAATTCAATGTTACTTTTCGTAGATATAAGCAAACCAATAGTTAAATCCAAATTTAGGATAATTCTTTATTAGAAAACTTTACATATGTACTAATATTGTCATTGTTCTTGCTTACATTCTTAGTTGGTTACTTTTTTTTATTTACTCATACAGTATTTTTTTTAAGTCATTTAAGTTTTAATAAATGCAGCGAAAAATGTTTAATATCGTATTATCTATTATAAGAGGGAAAATATTGTGTGATCTGAAAATAAATACTAGTGAGCTGTTTCTAGATCAGTTTTAAACAAAATTAAAACATTAATGCAGAATGGTATAATTGTATAACTAGAGTTCCCACTTCTTTCCTTGTCATAATCACGTCCGTAGAAGGATATGAACCAGAAGTCTGTTTAGACTAAAGGTAGTTTTCCCATTTACACATTCTTCCAAAAACATAGAGATCTTGAAATCTATATGAATGATAACGTTGTTTGTCATTTTATATCATATTCTCGTGTTCTGGAAATTCTTGGGTTTTTATTTTACTCATTATGAAACGTATTCAATAAAGCAAGCGTAATTGATTGGTCTAAAATCTAACTTATCATATCTCCTAAGAAGTTGTTAACTAGTTATCGGTTATCAGTTATCACGTACTCATAAATTAAATAGTGAATACAAACTATTAAAAAGAGTAGCTACGTCATAAATTATAATTACATCGACGTGAAGTATTGGTCAATAGGATGGTTTGCTCAGTTTTGATATTTTCAAATAGAAAACCTATCATCTAGGGATTGGAATTGATTCGAATCAATCAAAATCTAATGTTACACAAAATTTGTTAACTCTGGCCAGAATTATAAACTTGGCCGGAGACGCCCAGAGTTACCGCCGATCACTGATTATTTATGATTTATTTGGATTTTATCAAAATTTCAGTTGAAAAATTAAGCGAGTACAGATTTAACTACATAATCTTTGGCACTTTTAGGAATTAAGCGAATTTACGACATATTGAATTTATTAAGCGGTGCAATAAATAAGTTATTTCTTTATTTAATCATATATTATATATAAATTTATATTTCCATAATTCTATATTTACATAATTTTATTCAACACATATTTATATTTAAATAATTTAATAATTTTATAATTATATAAAAAATAAATAAATTATTTATATGCATTACGGATTTATAAAATTTAATATAACAAATTTATATTGGAAATATATAGGTTTATAGATGTTGCATAGATTTTATAAAGATACAACTCATGATGAGTATACATGCATCATTAATGTAAGCAGCTATTGCATTTATTGTCTTGAGAATTGTGTAAACTTAAGGCTAATTTCTTTTATTTCCTCCCGTTCTTGTTGTATTTGATCAACTCTTTTTTGATGCATCTATATAACTGCTCTTTTTCTTTTGTTTTCTTGGTCCGACGTTTTTTCCGAAATCTGTAATTCTACATTCCCATCTAAAATATCGTTGCATTTACTATACGTAATTCATAGGTAACTTGCATATGTCTATTCCAACGACAGCCGCAAACTTTGCATTTTCCACCTATTAATTTAATTTCTGAACAAAACAACGACATTTTGTTATTTATTTCATCATACTTCGAAAATCTTACGTAACAGTTTGTCCACCACATCGATGCTGTCGGTAACTTGCAATAATTCAATACAACTAATATTAGTTCTAGGATAATCTAATTTCCTTGATTCGATATATAACTGTGGAACATATAGCTTACCTTTAAGTTCTTCTATGGTTCCGCTGGAATTATTTATTTCTTGTTTTTCTCTTATTAATGTTGTGCCTCAGATCACATCTTGCGTGAAATGAAAGCTAAACCACGTGATATTATCATATATAGTAATATTATTATGTAGATCATCACGTGTAATAACATTAACTGTCACATTCTATTGGTGAGTTTTAATCTGAGGCAAGAATCAATCTGAGGCACAACATTAATATGATAATATTCTGAATTAGACGTTCTATCCCTGCAAAAGGTTTGAAAAGAAGTGTCATTATGTTCCTAGATGGTAACAAATCGTTAAGTCTGTTTAACTCAAAAGATAAGTATCCTTTTGTGTGATGGGGACTATTACACTTAAATTTAGAATGAGTAATATTGCTTTCACCACATTCACAGTATAAGTGCTTATTATACCCGTAATCTACATCCTTTTTACATCTGAAACATTTCCAATTGCAATCAATAGTTGGACAATCTTGATGAGGACAGCGTATTACTAATTTTGTCTTCTCGCTGGGATTTTTTTTTGGCTTGATACTTGGTAGAGGATCAAATTTAATAAGATTTGATTCGAATAATATCTTATTATCCTCATAATAATTGTCACCATCTAGTCTTCCATTGATATAATGTCGAATTATTGGATAACTAGAACATTTTATTTGAGTACATATTTTAAGATTAGCTATGAAGAATTTTCTTGACCCTTCATCTGAATTGTAAAGATCTTGAAACGCACTATGCACTGGAGAGGAATTAATATCAACAATATATTTATCATTATCAAGAAGTATAAAAATATCACTATCTGAATATTTATTCAAAATATACTCAATGGTTGAATCTTTTCCAAGAAGCTCCACTCTTTTGGTATTTAATCTGGGTACTAATTCAGCCAATTTAGATACTGAATCATGTTGCCGAAAGAATTGCACCATAGAATTTTTAGATAATACACTCTTATGAAATTTATTTAATTTTTTCTCAAGTTCCATAATATTAATCTTACCAGAGCCTACTTTAATAAGGCATTCTGCAAGTTCGCGTCTAAACTTTGCTTCTTTTGTTCTAACTTCTTGTACACGATCGCTAATTTGATTAAAAACACCGTCCATTATGAAATTAGAAGTAGATTGTGCGTCATTATATAAGTCGTTGAGCTTTTGTTTTGATTCAGACAAACCATCAAAAACTCGTTCTACTTTTAGGATAGTTTCTTCGCTTAATTCCGTTATCATACTATCGATTGTGACATTTTGAGCAAGCAGCGTTGCAAGTTTCGACAATGGATATAAAGTATATTCAATTGGAACCCCTCTCCCATCATTGTATTGTTCGATGGATAAAGGAAATTCAGCAATTACTTTCCTAGCTTCATTAAAGGATTGAGGAAGCTTCTTATTATTTCACCAAGAAGTTTTACAGAGAAACGGCTAATAATATTAGAATATCGTTCTTCAGCGTCTACGTGACCATCTCCAGAGATATTAGAGATATTTATTTTTTCAAGATGGCATTTTAACGCTCCTTCAATATGAGATCTATTTTCTTCATTCGTGCCATTATATTCAAATGATGCCATTACAGTAGCTCCCCATTTTATTCCTATCACCACGTGAGTAGCATTTTGGTTATTAGTAAACCCATCTGTAGAAATACAAGCTCTAACACGATGAATATCCAAATTTTCCTCAACTGAAGTTATTTTATATATTAAAGTTCCCTTCACGGATTTAAGACTATTTTTTACATCGTTTAGATACTTTCCCGAACCTTCTAAAGGAGTCAATCCTGTGAGAACACTTAATTTCAATTCAGCTCCAACGTCTAATTTGTTTAACTTTTCCTTATATGTATTCTCATATTCATATAAAATTTCAGTATGTGGAATCTTAATCTTTTTAATGGAATCATCTGGACAATTTGACTTAAAAATCCTGGTCCCGCAGAATGTATCATTTGCTGCATTATATAAGGATCCAATCAATGCGCCTCTCCCAAGGGACTTCCGTGTTATTGTATTAGTACTTGCCATAAATTAAAGCCAATAACGAGGGAAAATAGAATTGTTGGTCAAAACAATTATTTATTATAAAAAGAAAAAATAAATAAAGTTCTCGGTCCGCGATAACGATTGTCGAAAATTATATGGTTCATGCAATGATATGTAAATGAAGTTGTTTCACAATAAATTTGGTATTTTATTATGCCAAGATTACCGAAACTTGACAAATAAAGAGATTAATTGAGAAAAACAAAGGAATTTTTTAAAACTTTTTGCTCTATAAATAAATTGCAGCAAAAACATAAATAATCGTAATTGTTTGTTTCGTTATTTTATTTATTTGAAAGAAAAATAATAATGTATTTATTTATTTGAAAAAAAAAAAAATAATGAAAAAAAAAAGTGAAAAAAAAATAGTGTATTTATTAAAAAAAAAATACATTACGGAAACCGGTTTTCCTTAATATGCAGTAACTGTATTGTAACTGCATCTTAGTCATACAGTAACTACATAGTGCAATAGTAACCGCATAGTGAGAATATTGTAAATACGCAGTTACTGCATATTAAGGAAATTAAGTTTCTGCAATGTAGTGTATTTATTTATTTGAAAAAAAAAAGTGTATTTATAATAAAAGAAACCATTTACAAAAATATCAAAAATCGTTCATGAAAGATAAAAATAGCCCATTATCACCCAGAAAAAAAAATAAAAATAAAAATAGCACTTTTTTTGACATCATTTTGACATCTTATAGTGATAAGTTTGGAATTTAATTTGCTGATCATAGTAGATTAGATATTTACGTAGAGCTAATAATATATTTGAAAGAAAATTTTGATGATCTTGATTGATCTTGATATAAATAAGTAAACGAAAAATAAATAATATAATAAAATAAATAAACAAATAAATAAAAATAAATCAATAAAGAACATAAGCAAGAACACTGACAATACCGATGGATATGAGAAGTTTTGGTGTCCTAAAAGAGAAATTTTCAAGTAAATTAACATATTTTTATTATATTTTAAATTTAAATTTAAATATTTATTTATTTACAATCTATGTGAGGTAGAATTGAATTCGTTTCGTGTGACACTTGGTACAATACCAATTTCTTCCCAATTAAGAACCTTTTTATGATGTTCTTTTAAAGGATTAAATTCTCCCTTAACATTTATACAATTATAAGAGGAAGGAGGAAGTGGCTCATTAGGAGAATTTATCACTCTATTTATGAATTCAGATGTACGTTCATACGACTTAGTAGTGCTAGGATGTTCTATCGTCTAGGATATATTAATAAAAGAATTATTTGTGTTAAAAAATAATCGCACAAACGTACATTTTTCTATTTTAAAACAAATGCTTTTCTTTACTTGGAACACGTGAGTCATTTCTTCATATATTTCGAGTGTAGTATTTGTCGGAGTTTGGAATGGAGAATTTTCAAATTTACCAGCATTATAGGATGGTCCCTTATATTTAGTTGGTTCAGCAGATCTATGGGCGAGATAAATTATTTCATCTCGTATTCTTTCTTCATCTCCAGCAACCTGTATTATTCAAATTAATTCTTTTTTTAGTGCAAAGTTATCTAGGAGAGGATCATTAAGAGATACCTTTCTTACCAATAATAAAGGAGGCAAATTGCCTAAGCTTTCAGTTAACATGGGACTAACATATGGAATTGCTAAACCTTCATTAGGTGCATATAATTGTAATACTCCATCAGATCTATCAAAAGAATCATGCCAAATTTTGGGACCAAGATTTTGTTTCTTAATCTTTTCTGTGAGGGCAGCAGTTTTTTCTTTATATTCACTAAGAACTTGAGATTCTGCGTGAGTAATATTACTTCCTTTGAATTTTGGAATAAAATCAACACATTCGTCATCTAGAATTGAAGGAGTAACATGTGTAAGGTCAACCCACGGGCTCTGTAACGCGATACAGTATAATCATGTGAATTGATTAGTAATTCAACACTATAAAAAAAATATATTCTTTATTTACCCAACAGCTGATACCAGCGCATGGTGGCAATCCAGCATCACGTATAGCAAGTCCAAGAGCCAAACTTAAACCGCCTCCAGCACTATCACCAGCAATTACAATATTTTTTGGATTTAAAGGTTCGAATCCTGTATCTTTTGGAGGATTTAAGAGGTACAAATAAGCGGCCAATGCATCTTGTAATGCGGCAGGGAATGGATTTTGAGGTGCAAGCCGATAATCGATTGCTATAAAATAAAATTTTAGTTAGGTATAAATAAAATAAAAATTTATTAAATATTTCATTCTTTTAAGGTTTTGACTTACCTAAAACTCCTGCATTTGTCCATTTCGCTAAAGAACCTGTAACATTACGACAAGAATCTTTATTACACAAATAATAACCTCCACCGTGTAAGTACAAAATAGTTTTCCTAATTTCTCTTTTTTCCCATCCATCATTAGAAACGTGAACCCATTCAGCGTTAATTCCATCATCTTTCAAATTTTTCCATTCAGGATCTAAGACATGTTCGTAAGGTTTTAAAATTTTATTAAGATGAACTTGAGCTTCATGTCTATATTTATTATTTATTTTGAATTCATTTATCATCACACCAGCTGGTGTAGGAACAGGTCGAAAACTAGCACTTTGTATTTGCTCAATTGTCATATTACTTGTATTTTCGGACATTGATTTTATCATTGCCCAAGTTTGATGAAATTTTAAATCCCATGAAGGTTTAGGTGGTCCGATAAGATAATGTTTTATTATTAAAGAAATGTTAAACAATAGAGTATTATTTACAAATTCGATCATTTTCAAAATATTAAAACTTTATGTGAAAGTTTCAGTACAAATAATGTTCTATTTATATGAGAATAATCCGCCATTCCAAAAATAAACTCATTGACTCATTGAGAATGACCTTACCATCAAGTTCCGTGGTGATCATTCCATATCGAAGTTAATCATGTGACAAATAATACGAGCCTAGACCAAGCTTATCCAGGCTATCAAATTGATTGGATGAAGGTTGTTTTGTGTAACATTTGTCTTGGAAAAATTTCGCGATGTTATTTTTAAAAAAGGGAGTGAAGAAAACAAAATTCAACTCAAAGTAGTAATTTTTTTGAGAGAAACAACTAACAATTTGTAACTTTATGTTTGAGTATTTGCATTTATACACAAATAGCAATATATACTATAACTTTATTTATATTTTAATAATATTTTAAAAAAAGTTTACATTTTATTGTTACAAAATACACTCATAATTTCATATTAAAATATTTCCATCTTTCAGAGTCAGTTCTAAGAGTGTTCCAACGCAAAAATTGTCAACAGAGTTGATAAAAAATAGAAATATTAGCAATATTATTATTCAACTATTATATAACTAAAAATATTATTTTTTAATAAAAATAAAAAATGAAATGTAAAACATGAGTATCACGAACTGAAAGAGAGAGAAAGAAAAATACAAATTTGATCGGTCCAGGGTGCAGGTTAGGGATCACCATTTACCTGCTCCACGTGACTTTGCCGGCATGGAAACTAGCTATGTGACAAATACTGTAATTGCGTGACAAATATGATTTCATCCACCATAAAAAAATACATCTTTTCTTTTAAAATTTTACATTTAATTTTTAATTTCTAATGCCTGCACAGCTCTCAAAGTTTTAGATACCAGGATTTTACCAGAAAAATTTCTAATAACTGCAATTATTGCGGTTTTCGAATTAGTGTGATCGTTTAATAAATAAATATCAGCTGCGGAATTATTACGAAAAGTGATCATGTGGACATATAAACTAGCCACTGTAAAATATTTTTATAATAAATTTATCATTTTCATGCTTAACTCGTATTGTTTGAGGTACGATATCAAAAAACTAAAAATAATAAATATTTACGTAGTCAAATAATTTTAAATTGTAATTGGACAAATAATTATTTGGCGACATATATATAATGAAGGATATGTGACCATTAATAAAAGTTATATAGCTAAAGCAATTCGATTTTACTTGCATGCGTTTTAAAAAATTATATTAAAAGTGGCAAAATTACTTTAAACAAAACGTCGAGAAAAGGTTTAACCGTAACGTAGTTAGTCATTTTATCGATTTGAGGTATGATTGTAGTTGCTTTAATAAACAAAAATTATCAAACAAAAGAATATTGTTACTTCATACTTAACAAAATATTTTTTAGTATAAATAATATTAAGTATGATAACTTATCTGTTATTAGTACATATAAGTATCTATATACTTCTGCTTATTTATCATCAAAATAAAATAAAATAAATGAATAAATGAATAAATGAATTGAATAGTATCAAATAAAATAAAATTTAAAATTTGTTCTGAATCAAAATTGCAATATTTATCCTAATCTTCAGCTAATATACTATTATTACTATTATCAAGTATATCAAATGAAATGCTATTAAATTAAATTCTTTGAGTGTAGACCGATATCCCCATCCAATAACTGAGTTATAGTTCGGTCATTAGAAATACTGCAGTGGTCAATAGGACCAATACTTATAAAAATATCAGTCAGTAAAATCCCGCATATTCCTAATCGAGTGACTGAACAAATAATATAAATTGATAGTTATTCAGTTTAAAAATATCTATATTGAGATTACCTTCTAGGTTCTGGTAAATTTTAAATTGATAATATTTAGTAGTTGTTGGTAATGAATATAGCTTTATAGAACTTGAACTTATTAGTTTAGAAAATTTTGATTATACTCTGAAATATTAGATTCATTTGTATAATTTTTATCGTAAGAATCTTTCCACATTTTTTCGATTTCATCATAAAGAGTATTTATATCAGGTCTTTTTAATGAGTCAGCAATCAGCATCCCAACATTGTTTCATCAATTTTTTTTTTTATATTCTGATGGAATTTCTGATCTAATTTTTGTTCTCATGTGGAAGTTGAATTAATTCTACTATCCGAAAGTGTTATATTAGGAGAAAATGATTCTCGATTCTTTTCAATATTGCCCATCAACATTATTGAACATTATGAAATTTCTCAACCATGGCGGTCACGTGCTCTTCATAATTATTTATAGTATGTTTCGGTTAATTATTCCCTTGGTTTGGATGGATCCAACCTCTATTTGGTTAAAATTAAAATAATTTTTTCCTGAATTATAATTAAATACAATGATCAATATGGTCAATTGACGACCCGAAACTTGATCCACTTTCTTCCCTTCCATAATTAAACAAATTTTTTATTATTATAAAACTTATACTGTATTCTTAAATATTACAAGAACTTATTATCACCGCAATTGAAAGAGCTAATACATTATTAGATTATAACGTTCAATATGACATAACCAAGGAACATGAATTTCATTTCATAAAGCAAACAATTCTTGATGATGAACCTCTTAAAATACAGAAGCGATAAAAAGGATAACAAAAAATTATGACCACGAAAAAATTTTATTGATTGGTACGTCATATTATGAATATTGCATTCGATCCTATTTAAAAAAGAATTTTTCAAAATGGATGTCGGGAAATGATAAAATGTCAAATGGTTGTTTCATTTAGATCGAATATTGAATGGATAATATATAATAATTTGCAAATATTAAATATATGATGATATGAAATTTATTCAGCAAATTGGAACGGTGGAAAATATATCGAATGGGATTCTAAAGAGCAACAATACAAATACTTTTATGATTTTGAGCGTAATTACTATGATCTTGATTTAGTTATTCGATAATAAGAATCGAAATATTTATAATGACTTCACACAATTTGCTATATTAAGTCCATATTTAATAGTCGAAAGTAAACGATATAGCAGAACATAGTAAATAAATCTTGATATATCGGAGGAACGGATTATCATAATCAATAAATAATTTACTCCTGATGAAACGGATTTCTTGATATAAATGGATTTACAAACTTTACTAATGGGACGGATTGCTCCATTATATCGAATTTCACTGTGTATTTGTTTTTTATAAAAAAACGTATATGTCGATCTATATTATAAAGGGAATTTACCATAAAAGAAAATTATTAAAAAGGAAATTTCGCAAAAAATTTGATTTCACAATTTCAAAATTTCAAAATTTCGATTGTCACTTTTGATCCCAACAGTACACCTTATTAACATTTACATTGCGTAACCTGATAATCTAGGACCAAAGGATCAGCTCATTTGTTTTGAATTTTGTGTATAAGAAGATTAACTATACATGTATTTTCTTCCCCCAAAAAGAAAATAACAACAATCAACTTACAAAAAATTCTTTAAAAAATTCATCAATAACGAAAATAGCTACTACGAATATTCATACATTGAACAAAGAAAAATTAATTTTGACATTAGACGCCATGAAAAATAATGATATAGATATATATGGATTAGCTGAGACTAATCTACCAATTCGAACATCAAAAATATGGCAACAACAATTAGGTTTTCATGGATACTTCGATTATTCACAACAAGGGGGTAAAGGTCAAGGTGTAGGAATTATCGTTAGCGATAAATATGATATTTTTGTACATCGTGCAGTTGGGCACAAAGGAAGAGTTATATATTTAGACTTAAATTTT
>QZLH01000401.1:56076-85954 GCA_003833135.1 Oehlia diaphana | reverse complement strand
AAAAAAGATATTCTTGTGACATCACTTTAATATCTTTAAAATGTTTCTACTAGTGTTATTTTGATATCACATCAATGTTTCTGCGATATTGTAAATATCGATACTGAATCAATATCAATTCAATATAGTAAAGACTAACTTAACTATATCGATTTGACATATTATTAAAATACGTTAAAGATATTAATACGACATCGATTTGACATTGATTCGACATCGACCACGAATTTCAAATTTCAGTAAAGTATTTTTTTTTAATAATAAATTTAATATGAGTTTTACAAATAAAATTTTTATATGCAAAATTTAATTTACTTAATGTATCTAAGACAGTTTTATAGACAAAATTTTAAGTTATAAGCAGTTTCTTGAAATTTTTTAAAAAATTCTTTTGTTTTGGTTACATGACTGATCTTTTGTTTTTTGTTTACATTACGCCTGATCTTAAATTTTAATTGGATAAAATTGGAAGTTGTTACAAATAAGATGCATAACAGGATGTTACAATTAGATTTATCTATATATATATATATATATATAATATTAAATTAAACCTTAATAATTATTTTATTTCATTAAAACGAACCTATTTCTCTTCATTAATTGATAAAGTATGAAGATTTTGGTCACTATTGCTTAATGTATTAATTGGTTGAAAAATATAATTATAATTATTTTTTAATAAATTAAAATAAAATTAAAACAATAATTTAAGTAAATTTACTTCTTTAAGGGTTCTTGCTCTTATAAGCATATCATGAGATGTAAGTCAAGTTCCATTTTGTACATACATCAAGTATTACATTTAAATTAGAATTATTTGCAACTTTACATTAAGCTTTAAATTTTTCCTATTATTGTAGAAATGCTTTTATCTTTTTAATGAAAATTTGAAGGTAAAGAAAATAATATAATTAATAAATTTATTAATTATTAATTAAAAAATAGAAAAGTCGTAAAGTAATTTACCTTATATATAAGACTACCTTCTCTATTTTTATTTGATAGTTCATTATCCTTTATGGCTTTAAGCGTAGCAAAGGTTTGTTACACTGCTAAATTCATAACATAGGCCAAGTAACGCACATGTTTATCTTTACTTTCAAAATTAATAAATTTTTTAGATAATTTGTCTTCAACAACCTGAAGGAATATAATGTTGTTGCTAATATTATCTGTAATTACACCAAAGATCTATATAAAAAATTTTTTTTAACTTAATTTTATAAATAATGAGGTACATAATTTAAAAATAGAAAAACAAACCTTTAATTTAATATTATAATTACTTAAACTTTTTAAAAAAACTTTCTTTATATTAGCATTTGAGTGAAGATTATTAAGCTTTATAAATTTAAAAAAAAACTCTTTAGTTCCTATTCATTCGTGATCAAATAAACCATTATACCTAAAAAGATACGTTGTTTAAAAATGTCCAGCCATTAGTTTTTGAATAAAATCCCACTTTCACTTATTTATAAAATAGGTTATCTACAAATAGGTAATATAAAATTTTATATTACATTGTTATAATTTTTTTTTTTTTTAACCAAACTGAACTGAACTAATACCATCCCTAGTAAAAATAGGATCCCAGAATTCTTTTATATACCATATTTGCCCAAAAATAAGCAACAAGTTTTTGCATATAATGCTAACCAAGTTTTGATAATATAGACCAAATTTTGTTATAATGTGGGCTATGTTGCTTATTTTTGGTGATTACTTATTTTGGGCAAATACAGTAAGTTATAAATCACACTTCTGGTAAATTAACCCATTTTTTAAGAGCTTAAAAAATTATTTTTTGTAAATATTTTAGCATTCAGTAGTCCAATTTTAATGAATTTTTTTTTAAATTATAAAGCTAAAGTAGGGCTATAAAATAAAAAAAAATTATCAAAATTGAATTATTGTATACTAACACTGGTAAAAAAATGATTTATCCTACACATATCTTACACATATTGGGTATTTAAAATGAAAAAAATCATACACAAATAATACACATATCATATACATATCAGGTACCAATATATATATTATACATATATCAGGTACCTGATAGGTATATAATATATATAAGTACCCGATATGTATATGATATGTGTATTATTTGTGTATGATTTTTGTGTAAGATAGACTATTTTTTTACTAGTGTAAGATATTTACAAAAAAACGATTTTTTAAATTTTGGCAAAATGTAGTATTTTTGGACAAAAGTCTATTATGATCTTTATATTAATTTTTCAGGATCCTATAAAAATTATTAGTAAAAGGCCAATTTTTTACAGTGACCTTTATTATAAGTAAATAAGATCCTTTTTAAACTTAATAAAATATTAATTAATAAAAATTATTTTAAATATATTTATTATTTTCTTAAGCTAAAGATATGATATATTATTATTTTTAAAAAGTTGTAAAGTTGTAACTATTATAATATATATATAGTATTTTTATTTTTCAAAAAAAAAATTTTTGAAAAATCATAAGTACAACATTTTAATTTTAAAAGTAGTAATTGCAATTTTTACTATTATAATATAAGGTAATAATTATTAATTATATACTACATTTTTAATTTAAATTATAATTAATATTTACTTTTAAAATAAATATGAAAAAGGATTTTTGAAGTTGTATTTTTGTTAATTATTTAATTTGATTGATTTTTGCTATTAATATTTTATTTCAATAAAGACAATCTGATGTAATAATACTTTGGCAGAGATTATAGGCTTTAATGTATAATACTGATTATAAGAATTTTATTTTAAATATTAATTTAATGTTAATTATAATAAAATTTTAAAATTTTCATTAAAAAAATTTTTGTAAATAAAAAAATTAAAAAATTAAAATTTTGTATTTTTTTCAAAAAACAACTTTTTTGATTTTAGACAAATATTTTTTTTTTTGTAAACTTATATATAAAATAATTGTTTAATATATAAAGTTAATATTTAACTTAATAATAATTTTATAAAATTTATAAATATTTTAACATTTTCAAATTATATAAAATTTTAATATCATATTTTATTATATTATAAAAGTTCAAATTTTTTTATTAATTTTTATATAATCAATATATTTACTTTTATCTAATTTTAAAAATTAAAAAGTTTAAATAGTATCATTAACAGTTTGATTCAATTTGATTTGAAGTCAAAGTCAAATTAAACCAATTAATAACTTGGAATTTCTAAATTGAACTAATAAGGTTACTAATATCAGTTTTATCAACTTTTTATTAGTTTTATTAACTTGTCTATTGATACCACTAATCTAATAAGTCAAATCAAATTGAACCAAACTGTGACTTAAAAATCTTTAAGTTAAACTAAGTTGACTTTTATTGATTCAGTTAGTTTAATTTAGTTTAATTTATATTTAATAATACTAAATTTAAATACTATTGAATTAATAATTCAAATTATTTTGTTTGAAATTTTTTATTAATACTAATTTAAAAATTTTAAATTAAAACAAAATACTAATAAGCTTAATTTATGATTTATTTAAAATCAAAGCAAATTATGAAAATTACTATATAAAATTGGAAGAAACAATTAAAGGTATTATCTTATAATCTATATATGCTGCTCAAATTATTTTGGAATATCATAATTCATTCATTTATATATATAATTTACTATATAAAGTGCCAAAATAATTTGGAATGCTATAATTGAATTTGAAATTTTACTTATAATTATAGTAATTTAAAATAATTTGGACAACATGTATATCATAGTTTAGTAATCAGATTTCAATGAATCTTTAAGCAATTTATAATCTCAATACCTTTTTAAAAATAAAAAAAAATATTCAAAATTGGACCAGTATATTATAAAATAATTACAAAAACTGTTTATGTAAAAGAAATGCAGATTTGAAATTTAAAAGCAATCCAATCTTCAAAAAATAATTTTTGACAATTATCTCACAATTTACTAATCCAATTTTAAATAACTTTTTTTTATTTTGAAAAGAAACATTGAAAACTACAAATTAGCTTAAGGGTTTATTAAAATTATTTCTCCCAGTTTTTATACAATAATTTTCTCTGATTTTTAGGTGAATTATAAATTAAATTTTATAAATAAAATAATAGGTGCAACAATTAACAAATAGTAATAAATACCAGTCATATTATATAATTATTAAAAATTTATATATCAAAATGTTAGTTGCAAATATTTTAATATAATATGATTTTTTATTAAAAAATATACTTGTATACCTTAGTAAACTTTTGCTTTTTAGATTTTTATCCATTTGTTTTAATAGAATTTTTAAATATAATTATATAAAACATGCATAAAAAATTTTAGACTTAAATATATGTAATTTTTTATGTACAACCGAAAATTTTATTGCGTAATTAGTAATTTTACAGTAAATTTAACTAGCTATAATAACCTTATCTGTTATGAATCTTATATAAAACCTTTGTTCTTCATTCTGCGCATATTATAGAAGGCTTGTCATAGTTATTTTAAAGCACGTTGAACAAGTTTAAAATTTTAAATCATATAAATTGACCTGCCTTAATTTGATGGTATCTTTTTTTTTGCCATTGACACAATGGCTTTTCATGCATATTATATCAATATATCAAATCCAAAACATAGTTTTAAGCAAACCGCTTATCTAGGGGTGAATTTATGGCACATTACACCAATTCGCCGTTCTCTGATTACCCCATGTATAACGCATTTCACGTGATTAAAGTCACAAATCGACAAACATGGACTTATCGGTGATGTTAACGCATAGAGGATAATCAGTCTTCACATAAAATAAAATAAAAAGAGGATAATCAGTCATTGTAAGAATCGAGTTCTTTTTATATAAAATTATAAATTATCCAAACTTATTTAACTTATTTACACATCAGAAACCATGAATGAAAATGAAAATTCACATTCATTTGTTTCCTTTTCGATATTATCAGGTACATTTGCTGCATTAGCCTCAGTATTTGCAAAACTTTTTACCGATGTTCGAACATTTTTAATTTTACAATATCTCTGTGATGTAATCGGAAATGATACATTTTTTAAGTGTGAAGAAATTTTAAACGAAATCAAGGAAGATACAAATTGGGTAATATACATTAATAAAAAAGTAAAGTTTATGTAAATCGAGTATCTCATATAATTCTTTTTTTCATACTTCCGTTATACGGCAATTACCGATTTACTATAAGATTATGTATCTCATACGTATTTTTTGTTTTGGATCAATATTTATATGTAACGCTTTGATGTGGACATTTTTTACTAAAGCATTGAATAAGTCATCATCGTCTCTTCAGGTTACTGTATTAAACAGTGCGACAAACTTTTGCATGACCGTAAGTACTATTTAATGTGTGATTTCATACAATTAGATTTTATTTACAATGTTTGAACCCGATTATATATTTATATTTGATAGGCAATTTTGGGAAATATTATTTTTGGAGAAACTCTCTCTTTACAATGGTGGTTTGGGGCGAGTTTGATCGTTATTGGAACACTTTTAGTTAACAAATCAAGTTATGATACGAGAAAATAATAATAGTAGATATTATTTGATTGTATTTTTATCACATTTTAAATTAAAATTTACAATCAGTCTTTCTTTCAACATCTGTACACATGGTTTCAAAATTAATTACAGTATGAAAATCATTGAGAATCATTGAGGCGCGATCGGTGTTCGCGATCGGATCGGCGATTGGATTTGTTATATTAAACTAAATATGATTTCTTAACAACTTTTTTGTATAAATACACTTATATGCATGTATCAGAAAATAAATGAGTTTACAAGGAAAAAAAAAGAGAATATTCAAATTGTGTTAGAGAGAAACTCGAATATTTATCATTAGAAGAAAATTCGGAATTTGGTATGATAAATATATATGTATTTCGATGAGATAAACAAACAAACAACTAAATGAACAAAACGACTAGGTATTTACTAGTTTTGCATTATTTTACAGACACAGACACGGACGAAATGAGTGATACCGAACAAGATATTATCGATTTTAAAGGTAATTTAATCTTTTTTAGCCATTTTAACATTAATTTTTTTTTCACGTGAAATGAAAATACGTTTATCGCGAAAATTCATTGCTTTTTTTTTTATTTTATGTGCAGACGAAAATGAATCATCGAAAACGAAATTGATTCTTTCACATGTTCAACCATCTACATCATTTTCCTCCCACAAACCACCTTCCTTAACTACAACCTCAGATCAATTGCAGTATAGTAAAAATATTGACAGATCTAATGAACCATTTGACAATAACAATCAAGACAATCTTATCGCAATTTATCGAGCTAAAAATCTTATAGCATTTTTTAGAGCGTTACATGGAGGACAATTTCGTAATGTAGATTTAAACTATTATGTCGTAATATCAGATGGACAATTAATTGGCATTTACGAGAATGAGGAAAAAGCTTGTCAAGTAGCAGCTCAAACAAATTTTAATATTGGCAATCAAGTTGGTGATGGAATGGTTTTTCCTATTTCGGGAAATTTTAAATCAAGAAAAAAATCTAATAATAGAAATTATATTTTTCCTAGAGTTTAAAAAAAAAAAAGAATTTTTAATTTTCCTATATTCTAATCCTAAAATTAATTAATTTAAAATAATTTGTATATAGAACTTTTTACACAGAATACTCAATATTTTAATTATGATATAAGATTCTTGTATTTATTGTATTTTTAGCAATAACTAACAGACATTTGACAATAATTTGTACTTAACAATTCTAGAACTGTTATTAAAAGAAAGAAAACTGAGTATTGATTTTTCTTCAACTTATCATTTAATATCTAACTCTTAACAGTCTGCTTAATTTGCAAATACAAAGATTATTATTTTCAAAGGATTGTTCCATTATCATTTGTAATTCAAAATTGTTTTTATTATTACTGCCTTAACCTTTATTTTCATTCTAATTTATTTAATCATATTATTCTTTATTTTTCATTCTAATTCTTTATTTTATAATAGTATAACAATGCAACATCATTACTAACCATTTTCTATTTACATTTTTTTATTTATAATAATATACCTTATATTAGACTTCCAATAAATAATTCCAAATAGCATTAGTTATCTATTCATCTATTATATTTATTATTTTTTATTATTTTATTATTTATAATTAATACTTGATTTTATATTATATAAAATTTGCTTTACCTTTTTTACCTTTAAAGTATTACCTAATATATTGTTAACACTTTTTTAAGTTACAATACTGTTTTTATAGTTACTTAATCTATTATTTTATTTATTTATTTTATTATAGCATATTTGCAGTTTTATTAAAGTATAAATAAAAAATAAATATATATATTATTATAAACTACTTGTCATACATAAAGTACTCTATGTATAATTGTATATACTGTTAAATGATCATTTGACTTCATAGGTAAACTTTATTTGTAATGAATTATCATAGCTTTGTAATCTTATTTTAACATCACGTGATCATAAGAACTATTATATCTAAACATAATTATAAATAATTTAATTTTTATATATATTTATTATAATGTAATTATTTTGGCTTCTTGTAATTCAATTTTAATATTTTTTTTAATTTATAGCTCTTATTTAACTCTTTAAATCTAACTTTACAAAATAAAAAAAGTCTGTTAAAATTGAATCATTAGAAGCTAAAATAATTATATAATATACTGTATATAAATATTTAATATTTAATAATAAAAATATTTTTAGCCAATCAGATTTCAATCAGATAGGATGGAAGTTAAAACTACTAATTGAGAAATATTAGCTGATTTCTGGCATATTTTTTAATAAAGATGAAGACTATATATAAGAGTATAATATATTATAATAAACAAACTTAATTTTTAATCTAATTTTAATCTTTAATAAATATTAGGAAAAAAAAATTTCTTTTGATTAAATATAATTGTTACTTTTTTACTTTATTTTAGTTTAACTTTGCTTTCTTTATATATTTTATTTCATCTTATTAAAAGAGTGTTCTATAAAAATTTTATCTTTTAATTTATTATATTCTATCATTAAGTAAATTTAAATAATCAATATTTAATTTTTTTTTTAATATCTGCTGTATATTTATTAAAGAACAAGTTAGGCAATACAAATATATAAAAATATAGGATTTACAGGATTCTACTTATTTATAATAAAAGTTACTATAAAAAATTAGCTCTTTATTAATGATTTTAATGATTTTTACTTTACTTTTTTTTTAAATTTTATTGGTTAATTAGCTAAAAAAAAAAAAAAATCATAACAATATAAGGCTGTTCCAACTTGATTATTTGTTTAACGTCCTTCACCCCTCTCTATTTTTTAAAAAATTTGAGATTTAATAAACACATATTAATAAATACCCCCTTTATTTTAAAAAAATTTAAAAGCTAATAAACATATAGTGCCTTTAAATTTTATCTGAAATTTTCTATTTATTTATTTAGTTTGTTTAACTTAAACCCTCTTCCTCTCTTAATTTTTTCAAAAGGCCTGGACGTTAAACAAACAATTAATTTGGAACAACCTAACATAAAATTTTTTTTTTATAATAGAATCTGCAAAGAATTTTATATAATTTTTACCTTAGGTCAGAAATGACTTATTTTATAAGTAAGCAGAATCCTAAAGCTATCTAGACTATTTATACAAAATAAATTACTTATTATTTTATTTTGAGATTCTATATATGCATAGTCAAGTAATTATAAAGTTATACAGATATAGTTTGGAAAATCATAAAAATAGTTTACAATTAAATTTATTATAAAAAATTCAGATTAAATTTTGATTAAACTAAAATTTTGAAAAATAGTTTTGATAAGTATTCTTATTTTACAGGATTTTTTCATTTATCAAAAAATGGCATACAAATAATCAGATTTAATATTTTTTATTTTGGTCTCATTTATTAATGGATGTATTTACCCTAAGAATACTATATAAAAAGTTAACATATTAGGATAGAAACTTGTAAGCATGATGGAAAAAGCAGAGTTCATCTAATTCCTCTTTTAACTAGCAGTTATGATACTTCATTTTAATTTGTAAATATACACTGGTAAAAAAATGATTTATCTTACACATATCTTACACATATCGGGTACTTAAAATGTAGAAAATCATACACAAATAATACACATATTATATACATATCAGGTACTAATATATATATCATACATATTTCAGGTACCTGCTGATAGGTATATGATATATATAAGTATCTGATATGTATATGATATGTGTATTATATGTGTATAATTTTCTACATTTTGAATACCCGATATGTGTAAGATATGTGTAGAATATGTGTAGGATAAGCCATTTTTTTACCAGTGATATTAGATTTAACTGATTATACTTTTAAATAATTTAATATTTTTAATTTTGATGATCTTTTTACTGATCAATTTAAATTAGTAAAATTAAAAATTAAAATCCATCAATTTCATCAGTCCTTTTTAAATTAACTAATTTAAATAAATTCAAAAAAAATTAGGTAATATTAAACCTTCAACTCTAATAATCAACATTTTAGTATCTTCAGCTCTTTTAAAGAAAATCAAGAGTAAAAATACTGAAATTTCAAAAGAAAAAAAAAACTAAAAAACAAAAAGGAAAATTATAATTTTCAGAAAACTCTTAAGAAAAAAATTAAATAAAGAAGATAAAAAAAATAATAAAAACTAAGTTTTCATCTATTACTTCAATACTTCAAATAATAATTAATAATAAAGAAAAAGCCTGCTTTTTTTATGTCTACTTTTACTTTAATATGTACTTCAAAGTAAGATTTTTGCAATATTTCTAAAATAAAAAATTAATGGAAAAACTTTACATTAATGTAAAATTCAAAATTCAACCATCCAGTGTATATAAACTGGTACAATTTTTAGAAATTTGATAAGAGAAAAAGTTTTGCAAAAGTAAAATTATTTTTGGTAAAAATTACTCCAAGTTAAGCAATTCCATCAAAATTAAAAGTTAAAGATCTATTTGAATTTTAAAAGAATCTCCAGAAAGTTTTCAAGTAATTTAAAAGTATTCTAATTACTTAAGTAAGGTAATTTAAGTTTTTTCTTTAGTAATTTTTACTGAAAAAATAGTTAAGTAGTTGACAGGTGAAAAATGTAGTTGATTTTCCAATGATCAATTTTTAATATGTAATTGCACTTTTAAATTTAAATATTTTTTTATAATAAATTTTAATTTAGTAATTATATAACTATAATTTTATTTTTTAGCTTATTGAAGTTATTTCATTAAGGTGATTTGAATGGTGATAAATTTGTGTTTATTAGATTAATATTAACAAAAATTGTGGAATTTTTTAAATCTTTTAATTTATCATATAAATCATAATTTATTCAGTAAATGGTTTATATTTTTTCAAAATTCTGAAAAATATGAAAAATATGAAATTTGTTTATGATTGTAATATAAAATTGTATAATATTTATATTATATTAATATATAATAATCTGAATAATACAGTAATTTTTGGTAAAATAAAGTGCCAGATAATTTTAATTGGCATATTATATTTGGAATTCTGGTAAAATTTACTAGTAATAAAAATCACTTCAGTAAAATTTACCTTTATTATATATTATGGTTGCTGAAAAAACTAAAGAATTTTAATAATAAGTTGATAAAATGCTAAAATAGCAAAACTTTACTGAAACTATATTAAAGTTTTAGTTTTATTAAAAAGTTGGTATAAGAAAAGTAAATTTAAAAAGACCTATTTTAAATACCAAATCTTGCTATAATAAAATTATAGTAAAATCTTTATGAAACTAATTGTGAGATTTTGAAAAGATTTAGGCAAGTATTCCCTATATTATATCATATAATTTATATTTATTATATTAAAATTTACAATTTTTAATACAATATATATAAGATAGATGAATAAAACCATCTAAGAAGTAGTTTATACATTACAATTATATAATTTTATTACATTATTTAACAGATTAAAAGATTAAACTAATTAATCAAAGTATTTTTATACTATAATTATTATATTATATATTATATATAAATATAATTATTTCATGTAATCTATTGAAATTTCTACCGAAGTTTTAGTGATCTACTAATTAACCCATCAAAAAATAGGTTTTAAGTGGGAAATATCTGTATCATTATTGCTGGTATCATTACAATTTGTTATTTAGGTTCAGTATGTACTGTGTAAATTTTACATTAGAATTAATGGGGCTGAAAACTGAACTCCATTTATTCTGCACTAATATAATTTGATCTATTAAGAAAGAATTTTACTTGTAAAAGATAACCTAATTGATACGATTAAATAGCACCCATATTTTTATTTTTAATGTTTTTTAGAGAAACAAAGTCGGATAAAGAAAACATAATGAAATAAATAAGACAATATACACACATTCCGTTTACATAAATAAAAAAAGGAATCCACAATTCTCTTTTAGCATGTATAGAAAAAAGTTCCTAATAATTGTAGTTCTCACGGCTGAAATTAGGATCCTGGATGAAAGCGGATAATACTTTGCTTCCTGTTTGCAAAAGAGGATGACCCGCAACACTAGAGAAAAAATCAAAAGGGAAAAGGGAGGTTAGATGAAGATACAAAGAAAATAAATTAGTTTTGATCCAAGTTCCCAATACAAATGACTTAAACTTCCCAATCCAACTAAGGCAAATCAAAATGAATTAAGAACTAAACAACTTGGATAAGGAACTAGAGATCGTATGAATCAGGAATAATGAAACCCACATTTGTAAAAATCTTTCAAGTCCTTCCCGGCGAGCTTCAATAACTTCATCCGTAAAACGGTTAGTGAAGACTTTGCCTGGCAAAGGAGGAATGTTTACTCTTGAAGATTCACGTTCAAGAACGTCACGGAACCATTCAAAATCACTGTATCTTCTTCGAACTGAAGAGGTTTTTAACTTAAAGGCGGGAATATTCGTCTATATTTTGAAAGAAAATGAATTAAAAAATAAAAAGGATAAGAGGAAACTATAATTATTAAGTACCAAGTTATTCCGCAAATCGTTTGTGAAGCATTTAAACCTAGTTAAACATTAGCATAAACAAAAACGGTCAAATCGCGCTATAAAACTCACTCGACAAACAATCTCATAGTCAGTAAACATTTTGCGACCAAAACCTATTGATATCGACAAAAAATTTAGCGAGTGAAGCCGCGCAACATTCCATTAGCTTGTTGGTGTTGCTTTGATACTCATACCGTGAGTTTGTGGGTTCTTCACTTCGATCTCCAGAAAGTTCTCTGGTACACCATACATCTCGTCAATTGTCTGTTCCTTCATTTGTAGCCGGGAGGTTGCTTCAAAATTTTTTTGCGTAGGAGAGGATGCCATGTTGTAGGTTAACAAAACGATAATACAGTTCAAACAAATTTTGAAAGATAAAGGAGACGGGCGTATAAATATGAGGTGATACTAAACCACTTATAGTATTAAATGACGTAAAAATTCTTTTCATCTAGTTTGACGCCTCAACATAATCAAGTGTAACTACCAAACATTAAAGTTATTAAAATTTTGGCCGGAATTATATACTACATTTTACCGCAGTATAAAAACTTAAAATAAAAATTGTAAATTATAGAAAATTTATAATTATTTAATATCATTTATTCATTTTCGTCGTTTAATACAGTTGAATTGTCACTTGAAGTTTCAGGAGCATCACTAAGTTCACTGTCTGATGAAACGCCGTTATTCATAGCAACATTCTTTCTGTTACGTTTTCGATGATTGTTATCACCGTTCATTGAAGTTTCAGCATCGCTATTTTCTTCTTGTGAGTTTATTCCATTCTCTACTTCAGATTCATTTTCTACTTCTTCCTCGCTATTATTTTCATTACTATCTCCAACATCACTATTATTTTCATTTATAGTGTCTGTATCACTAATTTCCTCATTTGACTGACTATTTTCTAAATCACTAGAATTATTCCCATTTTCTCCAATCTCATCGCTGTTTTCATCTTCACTATCTTCTTCGTTATCGTCAACCTCTTCTCCGCTACCGTCTTCATCAATCACTTTGGCCTTTCGTTTCTTTTTTCTTCGATTACGGGATTCGAGATATTCTTCAAATGTTTGAGGTTGTGGCACAATGTCTACGGAAATAAATCATTAATATCCTTCTTGATTATCTTTTTTTCAAAATAATAATAGTTTTGTCATTTATTTCATTTGAATTACAGTACCTTGTAAAAATTCTAGATTTTCATTCTCCTTAACTATGTTGGCTTATTATATCAACAATTGATAATATTCATTATTTTTATTTTAAAAAAAAAAATTATGTAGAATACCTATTCGCATATATAAATAACAATATAAAAGCATCAAGCATCTTGAGATTCACACTTACCCATATCTTCGTACCGGATAGTCTTTCTTCTTTCAGATTTGATTTGATCAGTTCCTTTTTTTACAAAATAATCTACGAAAAGTTCCTAATTATATTATATAAAAAGTCAGGAATGAGAAAAACATTGAATTTTTTTTATCTAAGCATAACTTTTCCTCTTTCAAAAAGTATAAATATGATAGATAATGTACAGGTCATTTACCGCTGCAATCGCTATTAAAAATGTCGAATCTGTACCAATTGTCGTTATTTCTTCGTCTAATTTTATAATGCGCTTTACGCGCGCAATCGGGAGTACGCTCGCTCCTGTCGCTTTACTTGCATCCATATTCACAGAAATCCCGCTTACTTCTTGCGTATGTAAAATTTATTATGTAAATAAATAAATAATTGTTGTCAAATCTTTATAAATAGTGGGCGAAAATCGTGTATTATCGTTATGATATTATCAGTAGTGAAATAATGTCAAATCTAATCGTTAGACTGAAAAAAATACGTAAAATTCAATAATCTGTTATTGTCAACAAATCATTGACTCGTTTTATATTACTCGGTTCAATGTTTCACAGATGTTGTTATATCGAAAACAAACCTTTTATGGTAATAAGATAAATTAATTGCTAAATTGATCATTTCACTATTTCACTATCCTAGTTTTGGGCAAATCACCTTTCTCGTAATTAGAATACGTTGGATACCGTCTAGTATCTTCTCATCCGTCTCGTACATTGTGACTATTTTTCTATTAGTAATAAACGAGATATATTATTGAATGCGTATCTCTAAAAACATTGGTGAAACTTGACTTTTAGACTTTCCTTTTATGGCGTAATTAAATACTTAACTTCCAAAAAAGGAATTAAAGTTTATACTAACACCAAATTTGTAATATAGAAGTCTTTTTTAGGAAACATATTTCTCGCGCATATGTTCGGATTTTGCAGGGCTGAGTAGCTTAAAAATTCCACTATTTAATACATAATTGGTTAGAATTTTGTGATTTGTAAAATATATATAAATGATATATCCAGAAGTCAGAGTCAAAGTCAATCTTTCGTATACAATTTAGTTACTAACTATTACAAACCCTGAAATAACGTCAAAATGGGAGGAGGCGACTTGGTAAGCGACTTTATATTTACCTCCTATTTATCTAGTTTACTAGTGCGATAATCTCTTACTTATTTATCTAACTTCTATAATGTAGAATATGAAAAAATCCTGGCATCCCCTCTTGATCAAAAATCAAGAGCGGGTATGGAAGGAAGAACAAAAAGCATTAGAAGAGCAGAAGAAACTTAACCAACTCAAAAAAGAGAAAGAAGAAGAAAGACAGTTACAAGAATTGAGGCAAATCCAAGAATCTGCTGGGGGAAGGTAGTTTATTTCTTGATAAAAATTCTGGCTGACTGTAATAAATATTAATCACCTTTTAATTATAGAAAAGGGCAGGAAAGATTAGATTGGATGTACGCTGCTGGACCTAATCAATCTAGCTCAGCAAAAGCCCAAGAATTGGAAGATTATTTACTTGGAAAGAAACGTATTGATTCTCTTATAGAACAAGGCACTTCTATTGATAAAGTATATCTCATTTATTTACTTTATATTTTAAATGCAACTTATTAATATAAAATTAATTTTTTTTTATAGTTGTCTGCTGATTCAAAAGAAATCTTTAGTAGTATCAGTAATCCTAATGCTAATAATTACCGAGATACTCAATCAAAAATCCGAGAAGATCCATTATTTCTTATTAAGAAAACTGAGCAAGCCAACATAAAGTCCATCGTTTCAAACCCACTTAAAATGAAAGAAATTCAAGAAGTGAGATAATTAATAATTTGCTTAACAATAAATGAATTATAACAATGTAAGCTAACTCCCTTTTATTACATGGTTTTATTAGAAATTAGAAAAGAAAAAGAGTAAAAAAGAAAAAAAGAAATCAAGTAACAAATGGAATAAAGATTCATCTTCGGATCATAAAGAAAAGAGTAAAAAAGACAAAAAGAGGCCTCTATCAGGTTCTGAAGAAGAAAGCATAATGAGGTTAAGAGAACAAGATAGGAATGGTCGGTCTCAAAAGCGACCTCGCTTACGAAGTTTATCACGGTCTCGTTCTCGTTCAAGAGACAGATACGATGATAGACATCGATATGAGTCCAAATATTCAAATGGTACAACGAGGGATCGAAATTCACATGAAGGACGACATGAGTCTCGATATTCAAATAGAGATCGTGACACATATGATCGAAATCGGGAAGGAAGAAATGATCGTGAAAGTAGACATAATCCTCGTAGTTATTCTCCCAGAAGGCCTAGATCACCATCATCACCTAGTAGACGAGAAGAGTATAATCGAAATAATCGTAAATATAATAATTATTCACATAACAGAGACTACAAAGAACGAAAAGAACATAATGGACGAAGTGAAAGAGATAAAATTAAAGAAAAAGAAGAAGCTGAAAGAAAACTTCTTGAAATGATGGAAGATGCAAAAAAAGTTACTGAAGAGCGAAAGAGTCGTTTAGAACAAGCCATTAAAGAAGAAGAAGAGGAAGAAAGGAAATTGGCAGAGGATAAAAAGCGATCACAAGAAAACGGGACGCAATCCGACTTTTTAAAGTAAATATTTATGTTTGAGTGAGGAATATATTAATTACGCTTATTAACATCAATTTATTTTTGTAGGAATGCCTATAAGTGTGCGTATTCTTCACACTCTTCAATTGGTTTAGGAGAGCGTTTACAAAGACATCGTGGCGCTTCACATAAAATTTCGATCGAGGATTAAAATTTTTTAGTCTTTCTTTTATGATGCAATCAAAGTGAAATTCATTTTTTTTTTACAAGAATTAATTATTATAGATCATCAAATATCTTGGAACAACGTTCCTGCTACAAATAAATGAATATTTTACCAAAAATTTATATATTTGCTTATAGTTTTATTTGTCTTATAATTAATTCATACATACATTTTTAAATAAATGAAAAAACAAAGAAAGAAAATTGCATTAACAGTATATGAAACAGTATATGAAAAAGCTATAGGTTTTTCTTAATGTAATGCTTTCAACTGACCGTTGGGAGGTTTAACGTTGAATATGGTTTGGTTTTTATTTGTTTTGTTTTTCTCATCAATGTAATATTTTACTAATTTTTTTTTATTACCGGATAAAATCAAAGTATGTGAAAAATAACAATGAATAATTTAATTATTATAAGAGAAATATTCATTTTTAATAAAATGCCTCTTAGTGACAATTTTATGTTTATGCCCTATTGCAAAGAGAAAATCTGTTAAATAAATTATCTTACGACTCATTGATTGCATCATAATGGATATTTTTCGACCATCTCTCAACACAGCTTCTTCCTCTTTTGTATTTAAATCTATATTTCAAGTTTTGGTAATTTTAAAGTGGAAAGAAATTTCTCCCTGGTCACTTCAAATTGCATTTGATTTATTTGAAGCGGGATTAAAACTTTATGTAGGCGTTTTACGTATCTCTTAGACGAGTATATTTCAAACATATCCGTTAAATCTCTAGTTAATTAAAGATAAAAGATTTTGTGGAAATTAGAGTGGATTGTTTTAGGGATAGAAAGCGCATTACAATCGAAGCATTCAATTTATTCATGCGTTTAATATTTTCCTTTGGTGACAAAGTAATAATCATAAGAGGTTGAACTGTTCAAATTAAACAAAACACAACAACTCTTCAATATTTTTCAACAATTTTTTAACATTTTGAATTCATGAGTTATATAGTCATTTCCTTTTTCTTTTTCTATTGAATTTCCGAAATCAGATACCCGAGATTAATCCTTTTCACCTTGATGAAGAGACCTAATATATTCTCCTATGAACAATGTAAGCTGATTGAAAAAAATAAATATGAAAGTTCAAAAAGTTATATATGTATATATACAGTATGTGTTCAAAGTTTTCTACAAGATTTTATAATTAATCATTTATTCAATATTAAGTCTATCTCAAAGATACTGTAAATGTGATTTAATTAAATTCTCAATTAATAAAGATGAGAGAATAATAGCGAAAATGAGAGATATTGATTTATTATCATGATTGTTGCTAACTTCAACATTTATTAGACTCGTTTTCTTGCTTTTCTAGCATTTCTTTCATAATCTCGATCACGTGTTTAGCGGTTCCATAACTTGACTGAAACCCTTTATAAAATTGTGATAAAAAAAAAAAATAGTTAAAAAACGCTATCAAAAGTGAAAGGAAAGTACATAATTCTTCTATTTACCAGAACCTCCATGACCATAATTATGACAAATGAGAATTTTTTTATCAAACTTTTCAGAAGCTAAATAAAAAAAAACAAACGAGATAAATGCATAGCATAACATAGTTTTACTTTTTCAAGAAAAATATACACACTTATCCATTCGCCCTCGACCCTTATACCACTTTTGCGACAAGGTCGGAGTCCGACTGCGTTCCTCTTGATGGTTAGTTGGGTTTGGCCCGGTGGCAAGAGATCCGGACGAGTAGCAAGACATCGTTGAATAATTGCTTCAGCTATGTTATCATCAACATCTGTTGAACTAAAATTTGAATTTAATTTATACTTAAATATATCTTGAGCCTTTAAATAAATATTAATTATCTTACTAGTTATGTTCATTCTATAATCAGAAAAATAAATTAATTGTAAATTTCTGAAAAGTTTCAAAAGACAAAAACAAACACCTACAAAAGTCCCTCCTAGAACTACTTCTCCATTTTCGCGTGGTATCACATATGTCATATTGTCACTCCCTTTTTTGAAATTATGTATTAGAGAATATATATGCTTATAAATTTAAATTTGACCTTAAGGAAAATAAAAAAAAAGAACGATGAGGAAATTTCACACAAACGTGTATTATTACTTCCAGCACAATATCTGGAAAAAGCCCAATTTACGTATTCTTGAGGCAATTGTACAATTACAGTTTGACCTCTTGCTGGGTAAACTTCGGGATCTTCTACACCTCCTAATGTTCCAGCATGAATGCCTGAACAATTGATCACAACATCGGTGTCACTTTCGATACACTCATTTAAATGGGATAAACTAACGTGTTGCGTAGTACCACCCAAAGAAATAAAAGTATTAAGAAGGTAATTAAGATAGGTTGATGGATTAATAGTAACTAGAGATTGGTTTTCGATCAATAAAAATCCTAGAAATTAGGTTTATGTTTATAAAAAGTCATTTTTTTACGCGTTAAATTACCTGTTTTAAAGGTGACACCACCCTCAATTCCAGTTGGGAGCTCTTCTTTATTTAAATTTCGGAACTGTTTCATAATAAATAAAATTTAAATCATGATTTTTAATTACAGATTAAAATAGATTTGTTTACCTCGGGACATAATGTCTTGAACCAAGGGTCAGAGTATTCTTGCGAAAATTGTTCCCAATAGTCAATTCCATCAACAATCATAATTCCCGTTTTATCTTGCTCTGTCTTGGCAAGTCTCCAAAAATAATTAAATGTTTCTTTATCATATTCTTTAGATAATACAATTAATATCATAACATCAGTCCCAAAATGATGGTATAAATGAAGTTTATTTCATACCTTGCTGTCTAATATCATCCTCCGTAGCGTAACTCCTCCAATATGCACCAGACCTATAACAAAATCATATATTAACCTTTAAAGAATTCCAATATGGTATAAAACATTCACAACATACCAAGGACTCGTGTATTCGCCTGATAAATCTCCTGGAAAATGTTTTGCAACCAAATGAACTTTAATTTCCTTTTCTTGTTGTAAAAGCAAAGTTGCCGTGGATAATCCTGAAACACCTGCATAGTATTGGATTGATTTTTTAAGTCAGAGAGCAGAAAATTAAGGCGTTTAAATATTATTTCTCACCTGCGCCAACCACAACGACACGTTTATTAACCATCGTTTTTGTCAAAGACCAGGATAAAAATGTTTTCTGCTTCAATAAAACTATTGTTGCAAAACGCTTATGCTCATCAACTTGAATTTAAATCAGTCTATTATTGGTAAAGATAGGAAACAAGATTTGAGCTGATAAGCTATATTTGCATTTATATTCATGAAATATTCCCACCGAGATTCTGTTTAGGTTTATGAAACATTTCACAACGTTAGGGGTGGTAGTGTAATGAGATATATCGATTATGTTTTATCCCAATTCAGTAACAATTAGTTTTCTCACATATCGCCCCTTGACTATTAATTTGGAAACAAAGCAATCATTGCTTAGTTAAGTTACTCCTTCAGATCTTTATGTTCATCTCGGTTTAAATATTGGATACAATATTGCAATGTCAATTGGCCAAATTATTATCATTTTCATCCGCCCTAAACATATTATACAAAGAATTTTTCAACTAATGTCAAAACAGAACTCCACTCTTTGCAATGTATGTAGTGAAAGTATTGACGCGACGACTTATTGGTGTAAACAATGTAGAGCAAAACATTTTGATGAAAACTGCTTAAAATGGACAAAGTGGCAGTGCTGAGTTGGATAGGTTCATTCGTGAAACTCAGGTCAACGCTGAGCGTCCCGAAACTGTGCTCACCCTTCGGAATTTACGAAAATCCAAAATATCGAATTTTCTAAAAATAAAACAGCTTATTGGAAAGATGGGCATTTGATAGGCTGGTCAATATTGTGAAAAATATTTAACTTCACATTTCCTTAAATCGGTAAAGAGCCTTTTTTTTTTTGACCGAAAATCATACTTATCTATATATAGTGTCGTTCATTTCACCCTTTAATTTTTATTTTAGGAACATGATATTTCCAAAATCAATCCGTCAAACCGATTGGTTTATGGAATAACGCGTGATCATGAAACGCAAGATTATGCAGTAATTGAAAAATTAGAAGTACAGTGCTCCTTATGCAACCGAGAATGGATGTCCTCCCGTTGGTGCCGGGGCTGTTATTCAGATCATTTCGAATCTGAATTTAAAAATTGGACAAGTTACGATACTGATATTGATACCTTTATTCGTGAAGCACAAATAAGCGCCGAATTTTCCGAACAAGTCTTAGAATGGATCCCCGAGTCTCACCTTACAAAATTTACGCATTGGACAAGGTGGATATGGTACTGTTTCTAAGGCTTATTGGGGAAAAGGACGTATTTATAAGCGTGACTTTATTGCAAATAAATGGGAAAGAAGTGGACCAATGTGGGTCGCTTTGAAAAGTATAGATGAAGAGGAAGGAAGTACTGCTGCTTTTCTTAAAGAGGCCAAGGCTATGAACAGATGTCTAAAGAATGATATGTACTTTTTAGATTTTTATGGAATCTCACGACATCCTGACACAAATAAGTACCTAATTGTCATGAGATATGTCGAGGAAGGTGATTTACGAAAATACATATACTCCAATTCTGTAACCAATAGCTGGGTAAATCGTATTGATAGAGTTTTGGAGCATTGCAATTGACCTTCGTACCCTACATCGGGCAGACCTCGTGCATCGGGATCTACACAGCGGAAACGTGCTTTTTGGAAGTGATAGACGTAGCTTCATTGCTGACTTTGTGTTAGCATGTAAAGATGGGCAAGCTCAAGAGGATAATTCTAAGGGTGTCTTACCGTACGTTGCACCGGAGGTACTTTGCCGTCAACCTTACACGAAAGCCGCGGATGTTTATAGTTTCGGCATCATAATGCGGGAGTTTACCTCTTATCAATCTCCTTTTGGTACTATAGAACATAATTGTGATTTAGCAATAGCGATTCATGATGGTTTGAGACCAAAAGTGATTAAAGATACACCGGGTTGCTACGTTCGATTGATGAAACAATGTTGGGATTCTAAACCAGCTAACCGTCCCACAGCTCACACTTTGGCCGATACTTTAGAAAAATGGCTCCAAATTATTTGTGGAAAATATGAAACAAAATGCGATGACAAAGACATATGGGAACAATTTAATTTATCCGAACAGAAAAGGCAAACAAATCCATCTCTTATTAAACCATATTCAGAAGAATTACATCCTTCTGTATCTTTAACTAGTCGTATTCTCCCGAAGATTTCTCTTCCAATTCAAATGACCTCTGAAGAAAGTAAGTTAAATTTTTTTTTACTGTTAAATTTATGATTAACTAGAGCAATAATAAATCAAATTCATATTATAATTAAGAATTCACGATAGATGAATTTGTAAAAGATTATGAGAATAATATCGATGAGAATAATAATAACGAGTATATCGATAATTAAGCCTGTTAAGTTAAATAAGTTGATTTAATTTTAATAATTTTTTATAATTAAGACAAGTTTTATCAAAATGTCTAATATATTTATTTATCTTTTTTTTTTTCTTATTTCTTTTTTATTTTTATTTTTCTTTTTTTCTTTTTTTTTTGTTAAGTTCTTTTTCTTATGCTGTTAAAATTGACATACGAATATTTTTTTTTCTTATATATATATGTATATATATGTTTATATTTATTTATTTCCTTCTTTCTTTCTTTTTTCCTTGTCAATTGTATATTTTTTTTTATGAATTATTATTTTTATATACTTATCTTTTATAAGTTTAATTAAGAATTATTTTTATGTTACCAATAAAATTATGTATTAAGTCTTTTGAATAATTTCTATCGCAATTTACGAGTTGTTCGTTCTAATGCTTCTTTACAAAAAAAAATCAGTGAATTTAACAGATAATATACAATAGCATACATGATTAATTCCTGAAACATATTATGACCGAGCTAACTTTATTGTATTATTTTAGATGACCATTAATCTATTTACAAGTTTACAATTATAACATTAATAATGCTAGTATAGTAATCAAAATGTTGGGCAAAACAAAATATAATTCTGCCCAGCCAGTATTCCTTCTTATTTTCGGTAATATAATATATAAATGAGAACATTTTATGGAAAATTTTAAAAAAATTAATTTATGGATAGATGGTATTTTTATCTTAATTTCTAGAATTTTTGAAAATTAAAATCATTTAGGTAATCCATTTGTTCGAAAAAAAAAAAGATGCGAATTATCCATTAATTTCATAGAAAAATTAAAAAAAAAAAAAATTTATCATGAATTCTGGTACTCTTTTTACTGTATAATTACTATATCCTTAATCAAACTTGTTTCTTAATATAATATTTATTTGTCTTTCACCCTTTTAATTTGAAGTTTCTAAACTTTATATTACTGATGACCGTTTATATTCCTAAAACAGAAGTTCCGGTACTTGTACCAAATAATGTTCTATTCACATGCAAACAAGGAAAATATCCGATCAGATTGTATTAATATCTATCTTTCATAGTCCACAATATACATGGGTGTTAAGATATTACACCAATTCGGCGTAATACTATTTAACATAAAAAATTTGGGTGTAATAAATTTCACCATTACGTCGAATAATTACGCTCCCATATATAAGTCTACAAGTCCCAAAGCCCAATCAAAAGATATGACAGTCGGTTTCACTACAAACACGGCGATTTATTGGTGTATTCAAGTTCCTATTCAATAAATAATACGATTAACTTGTTTTAAAAAAGCATTTTCCTATTTAATGCTTCTAATGTCTTTCGTAAAATCTGCTGATTGTAGTTAGAGTACTGGGTGTCTTTTTTGTAATTCATCAGCCGAAAATCGAAAATCTAAAATTTTTTGAGTGGCTTCACAAAAAGCTAATATCACAAATGATAGGTATGTTGGCACAGTTTATCTTACCACGATATTTAACAACATTGAGGTATTATCGAAAGTGACAAAAATGACAATTTGTTTTATTAGACAATTACGATCACGTGCTGTAAATCGAGCGAGAGACACTTACATCCTAGAACTAAGATAGACTGAAATATGCATTCGTACATATTAATGCAAGAAGTTTAAAATAATCAAATCAAAAATATAACTATACATAGTCAAGCCATGATATACAGTATACTGGCATTTTACCGATTTATCGATTTCATATCTCTGGGGAAATGAGTTGACTCTCCCTTATTCCAGATTTTCTTGACAGTGCTTACATATGCTTTTTCTGCGACGCGAAAAAAAAATCAATACTTCTGCATTACATCATTTCAATCTTTTAATCACATCACATCACATTGGAATATATTATTAAATTTTTTATAATTGATCCATTACAGTTATATTAAAAATATATGGAGCAGCAAATAATCTTTGAAAGATCGAGCACGTACATACCTACATATTATATAATATTTTATTGAAAGATCCGAAACAGTATTAATGAATTTCTTAAATTGGAATTTTTTTGCTGCATTTCCATTTCTTTTCACATCTTAGTTTCTTATAATGCTGCACTTTTATAATCAATTACTTTTATAATCAATTACAATTTATTTCATTGATAATTACGTAATTATGTTGTCTTATTTCTGGATAATACATTAATTCGTTCATCAGTATATTAAAAAAAAAAAGTTTTTATTTATGCGAAAAAAAATGACTAACAGGATTTTGCATTAAGTCATATAAAAATTCCATTTAAAGGATTTTAAACTACAATAAGTCTTTTTGTTTATACCTTTTAACCTTTAAGAAAACCAGTTGATAAACTCCAACAACAAATTGTGATTTTGTTTGTGACGACACAGCTTCACGGTAAAAGGTCGACTTAGAGAGTGTCTCTTCTCCTGAGAAGATGAAAGAGAATTCGGCACCCTGGCAATTCGAGAATTACATAACCCATAGCATCCTGGGGACGCGATCTACCGATCAGAACTCGTGTAATCACGACAGAAACACAAGAAATGATATCATCTTGCATGAATTGCTGACTGATTATGAAACACAGAACTCCCGAGATGCGCCCTCGCTTCTGCATCTATTAAAGAATAAATAATGAGACAGACAGTTATATTTATGTGATTAATAGCTTTTTCGAAATTACTTATGCTTTCATGCGATAATCTATGATCTTGATGATGTAATATACATATGGTCGCGCATAGAAAATTGCATGAAACGAGGAGGGAGTGTATGAGGGAGTGTATGAGAGAGTGTATGAGGGGGTGTATATGAGAAAAGCCTTGATAAATTACTTTTTATCATCGGAATCTCCAATCAATTTTGCATTTTCTCTAAAGCACCTGGACTCGTATCTGCCGCAAAATTTTTATTATGCCACAGATAATCGTAAAGCTGAAGAGTGGGCAAAATCGAGCGAGTCTCAATGTTTAATATTAAGATTAATGTAGCCAAAGAATCAATCACTAAAGTCGTTAAAGGGAAAGTCGAAAAAAAACGAACCGAAAAAAAATAGAAAAAGATAAAAATTAACAATACTGTGCAAATAATTAAATATAACCATTATATAAAAAAATTAAATAATATAAATTACCAATAATACCATTTTCATGATTGATAATATCCAAATCGTGATTGATAATGATATCTTCAATATTCTTAATATCTAAATATTTTAAAGAATTTAAATGTTAAAAAAAAAAAAGGATAATTTTGATTTTTTTTAAAAAAGTACATTATTTCTCTTTTATTCTTACCTGTTTTAGATAATATTCATATGATGATAATATTAACTTCTTATTATACTTTTCCTATTATACTTTTAATTAAATAATATGTCAACTCTACCTCTTTTTCCTTGGTAATTTTGTTTAAAGTGAAAATAGAAAGAATAGAAAGAATCAAAGAAAAATGAGAAAATCTTAAAGAGATACCGATGATCGCATGCAAAGTTGCGATCTATATGAATCATATAATAATTGGAACTATAGATTATCGAATTTCCATAATAAGGGTAGTGCCCTCTTTTACATTCACTGTTTTGTTTCTCAAAATGACAGCAAAAGAGTTTTTTGAACGAATGAAATTAATGTTTTTCTCAACAAAATGGAATTACAAAAACGACACAATAATCTATTGACTAAGATACATGAATGTAAAGTTGAAAAAATCATTCTAAAAAAAACAATTTATAATATCATAATAAATGTTGTGAAAGTGAAATTAATGAATGCAAAAATAGTGAATTTATAATTTTATCAAAGATTATGTATTAGGAGTTCATTATCGAATATTCATTCATTTACAAGAGTTAAAATGTACAATTCTGTATAAAAAAAATAAATAAATGGGGAAAGTAAAAAAAAAAAAAAAAAACAAAAAAAATTTCGAATATAATCTCATGACATTTATGATGTAATTGACATATCTATTTTAATGCCTAAATTGGAGAATCATGTGATTTAATAATGACAATGGGACAAATAATTTTTAAATAACCCCATGCTTATACTGTACAGAATGCATTTAACAAGCCTTAAATTAGAAGTATTGTATTTAAAAATATTTGATCAATGATCTAATATTTCAAATATTTCAAATATCGTTATTTTTTTTTTGTTTGTTTGTTTATATTTTGAATATATATTTCGTTATTATAAATAAATAAATAAACAAAAAAAATTTAACCTATTAATAAAAAATTATGAAATAATCATGATAATTTCGGCCAGAAATTTTAAAAAAAAATTGTAATTATAAGAATACAAATGTACTACAAAATTTTTTTTCTTGATAATCTTTTTTGATTTATGCAATAAACAAATTAGGAAACATTTTGGCACAAAAAAAAAAAAATTAAAAATAAAAATAAAAATAAAAAAAAAAAATAAATAAATAAAATCTTATTTTATCGATTGTTACACACTTTACACGAAAAAAATAAAAATAAAAAAAAAAATTAAAAATAAAATAAAAATTAAATTATTTTAACGTTACAAATTTTAAAATTCAAAAAATCCTTTTATACGTGCGTGCGCCTTAATTGTGCTTATTTCTAAATTTGGGATTATTGTCCGTGATGAAATAACTCACAGATAGTTTCTCTCTTCCCTTTTTTTTCCCTCGTGATATATCATCTTCAAACTTTAAAAGAACTTTGGTCTATCCCTTGTCTGACTAATGAATGCTTTTTATAACCAAAAATAAAGAAAGAAAAATAAAAAAGCCTAAAACCTTAATTTTTTTTTACAATAAAATATGTTTCACAACGGCTGACATGTTTCAAATAACGAATGTGTTACTATATGTTATCTTATAACCTAAAAAATTAAATTAAACCTTTTTTAATTATAAAAAGAATTGAGATAATTGATTGGATAAAAAGACTTTGGCTGTCTAGCCAGCTTGGCCGAACTGGCGTAAAAAATGATATTTTTGATCATTGTATTAAAAGAAAAAAAAAAATGTTTTAACATGTGAAAGAATTTATAATTCATTGCATTGCATATAAAGAAAATTTCTTTCTTTTTGAACAATTAAAAATAAATTTTAAATAGTTTCGAAGGTACTTAATCTCACATACACGTGATAATATTTTTTTTTTTTTTTTTTTTTAAAAAAAAAAAAAGAACTTTTACTTACCAAATAGGAATTTATTCAGTGGGGATAATTTTTTTAGTGGGGTAGGTACATTCATAGAATACACTTTAGTACTTTTTTTAACCAAAAATTAAATAATGATGATTGGTGGGAAGATTGATACCGATTTTATTGAGGAGGTAATCAAAATAGTTTCAAAGAAAAGAAAAGAAAAAGAAAAGAAAGAACGGTGGCTAATTTTCTGGGATAATCTACCGTAGTAATTTTACCACTTTACCAATTTAAAGAAAAAAAAATAAAGAACAATGAACAAAACCGACAATGGGATTATAATATGACGAAATTTTCCACGTAAAGTTTAGTGAAAAAATGAGTAAAAAGATTGACCCCAAAATAAGGTTCAAAATTTCCAATAACCATTTTATTGGATATACATTATTAATTATTACATATTTATTATTATTATTATTATTATTATTATTATTATGCTTGAATAAAAAAGTAAATTTCTATTAAATCACCTCAAAAGAAAAAAGTTTATTATATAATCAAAAACGCGCGTCAAATTCATCCGCATCATCCGCATTACATGACATAATTGATAAGGCAAAATTGCATTCTTTATTTTTTTATCATATGAAAACTTTTTCACTTATAGAACAATAAGGACTTTTCTTGAAAATTTCTTTGATAATAAAAAGTAAAAAAATTATACAAATTAGGAAATATCATTCATTATCTAGGTGGAAAAAATATCACCTAGAAAAATTGATTTTTTTTTTTTTACGTAATAATTGAAATAGCCCAATATACTAGCCAAAATACCATTTTGCAATTAAGTTTAAACAAAGAATTTTTTTCGCGTTATTTAAAATAAAAATGATTGGTTGATATAATACAAAAGGTTATGAATGATATTATCATGAGAATAACAAATCAAATTATGAGGATCTTTTGTTTACTCAAAGAAAAAAATATATTAAATGTTGTGAAATGTTGTGATATTTAATACTATTAATCCTCTTTCCGATTCGATGAAATTTTTTTCAATTGTTTGCTGTAAAAGAAAAATACAATTTTTCTTTGAATATGGAAAATTAAGAAGTGGGGCTGAAACTTATTTACAAACGTACACATGAAAAAAAAAAAAGTCTCCTGTCTTCATTTCTTTCTCACATAATAATAATAATAATAATAATAATAATATATTATTATTATTATTATGTTATTATGTGAGGTTAAAAAACGTTTGTATTTTTTTTTAGTACACGTTTTTTATTCTATGGTTCTCCAGTTAAAATTTATTCACTCGTGTTCGGCTGCGTTTGTGAATAATAATAAATGATCATTCAATTGACAGGTTTGACAACCTGTTTATAATGATCTCATGATGTTATTATCGCCTAGATTTTCCTGATATTCTGCAAATACTTGATATATTATTATTTTGATGCATGTGTCAAAAAAAAAAAAAAAAAAAAAAAAAATTTTTTTTTTTTTTTTTTTTTTTTTTTTTTTGAATGGATTTCATTGTTTACCCGCTTACCTGTTTACCTGTTTATCTCGTTTATAACATGCTGTTCGACAAGTTTGAATTAAAATCTTACCAAAATATTATTCGTCAAGTTTATCAATTTTAAAATCTAATATTAAATAAATAAACATTTACTAAGTGTTAACTCCGAAAGATGCTTTATTTAGTAATCAATTAAATAATCAATTATTTTAACGGATTATTCTCAACCTTTTTTTTATAATTTACAATTAATCGATACAAGTATTAGTCTGATTTTTAAGTATAAAGTAAAATAATGTTTCCATTGTGTACGTACAACTTGAAAGTAAACTTATTTATCTCACATTTACATATCCAAGGAATGACAAATGATGCAATATTACATTTTTTTCATCGTGTAGGTTATTAGATAAAAATTATGAGATCTTCATCATAATGAAGACTTTTTTATTTTTTATTTTTTTTTTTTTTATCATCAAAAGTGGAGAAGAAAATTTTGTGGGGTTTTATTACAGAAACATAAGAAAGGGGTATTAATTAATTGTTATTAATCGTCGTTTAATGAACATTATTCCCTAATATTTAACACAATATGTTATTATTATTCAGTATTACGAATTATTAAACTATTAAATTCCTAATAATATACTATTAATATACTATTAATAATATTATTAAATATTTTATTAAACTTTTATTAAACTTTTATTAAACTTTTTGTTAACCTTTTATTAAACTTTTATTAAACTACTATTAAACTACTATTAAATTCCAAACTATTATGATTAATTCAATATTAAACCTTCCATTAAACTATTATTAAACTTTAAATTACTCAATTACTCAGTTACTCAATTATTCAAATTACTCAATCACTAAATCACTCAATCACTCAATTTACTCATTTTACCGATACCTTGGGATTCCATTGTTCTCAGTAAAAAAATCTTTTTTTGGTGAAATCTGTGGCTTATAACAATAGTTTACCAATCTGTATTGTTTCTGGTTTTAGAGTAATGACAGATGTCTAAAAATTCTATTAATCTTAGGTTTATCTTAGTAACTCTACTTTCTATAAACGCTTTTTTTCTATTGTGTAAGATTAACAATGGTGTAACAGATTTACTTTGATGTCTAGATTTAGCGCATCGTCGTTTTTTTTTTCTTTTTTTTCTCTTCTTTTCAATAAAAAAAACAATGATTATTTTAATATATTTTATTACGCGCTTTTGCATACATAGTGTACATACATACATATTCTACATATCCATATAAAAATTAACTTCCTACTTCTTCTTCTTTACTTTAAGCTATTTTAACATTACACAACATCATGATGTATGCATTCTTCAAAAAAGTTTCTTGCATGCATTTTTTTTTTTCTTTCTCTTCTCTTCTCTCTTTATTAACACCCTATTTCTCCCTCTCTTTAATCACAGTCATTCCTTTCTTTCTTTCTTTTTTTTTTTTTTTAATGTAATGTAATCACACCCATGATTTACCA
>QZLH01000401.1:42108-55535 GCA_003833135.1 Oehlia diaphana | reverse complement strand
TTTTTTTTTTTTTTTTTTTTTTTTTTTTAATGTAATGTAATCACACCCATGATTTACCATCAATTACCACTACTATAAAATATAAAAAAAAAAAATTTTTTTTTTTTCACATTAACTTTTTTTGAATTTCCCGAAAATAAATAAAATGACCGAATTTTAGACCGATTAAAAAAATTTTTTTTTTTTGTACTTCACACATTTCATATAAAAATACTTGGTTGAAAAAGAAAAAAATTCATCTTTACATTTTAATTGTTATCAGTACACGAGGATTTTCATATCCACCCGTTCTCCCTTCTTTACGACCTTCCCCCATTCTCCGTTTCCCTTTTTTTCTCACTTTTTTTTAAATTTTTCATCATCTCTAAAAAAAACAATTATAATAATTTAACAATACTTACAATAATGGGGTCTACAAAGTCTATTAGGTATGAAGTTCTCGTGTATCCAACACCATCCTCTTCCCCCGCTTTTAAAGAGCACCAACATCAACCATCAACCTCTCCCCTTTTGCCTAATGATGTTACTTCCTCCAATCATTCGGCTTCAGCATTATTTGAGACTAAAGTACAAAGGTTCGCGTGTGATAGGGAAAACATGCAACAATATTGGATACCGGAAGGTTTTCACCCGGTTTTAATTCCCCGTGCTTACCTTACAAATAATAGTCTTGTTAATAACAATAATAATTCTAGACAACAAACTGGTGATTTTATTCATCATTTAAGGTCAAGAATTAATAATAATGATAATATTAATGACATTGAATTAAGGAGAAGAAGAAGAAATGCTAATGATATTTTCTCTTCATGTAATAATAATGGTGGAATTACAAAGAAAAAACGTCGTAGTGATGTTAATAGACGTATCTTAAGTCAATCTTCCCCAACTGTAAATATTAATCATCCCCTTATATATAGACAAAAAGTTAAAGAAAGAATTACCGCTATTCGTAATTCTGCTGTAAAAATATCTTCAAATTCTAGTTTAAAAAATAACAATAGCAACAATATCATCACTGACAAAAGTTCCCCTTCAATTATTATTGGTCAAATGTGGAAAGATGAACCAGAGAATATCAAAAAACATTATGAAAGATTAGCTATTAGAAAGAAGATCGCTCAAGCTTTGGCCTTTGAAAAAAAGTTTTCTTCTCTTAATTCTGGTACACGTTCAACTACAATTAATTCACGTCGTTTCCACGTGAACCCTACTACTTGTTCTAATCATAATACTGGTACTTCCTGCCGGTATAACGTCCACAGTAATGCTATAAAAGGAGTGGATGCTGTTGATTGTGATAACGTCGTTCATCATAATGTTGATAGTTCTTCCTCGCCAAACAATTTTAATGATAGCAACAGACCTATGCCGGATTGGATGACACGTTCCGACGATGAAGATGACGAGAATAGTAGTGATATTGATCTAGTTGCTTATTAAAAAACCATAACGAAACGAAAACGAAAACGTACCGCACGTGTTCATTAGTAACAATATGATAAAAAAAAAAAAAAATACTTTTAGTAGTATTTTTTCGATTCTTATTTCATAACGAAGCATTCATCGAAAAAAAAAACAACGAAAACTTTTTTTTTTTACGCCAAACATTTGTACATATCTTTATATTATTTTCAAAAAAAAACATTTTTTATTCTACGTTAGATTTACGTTAGATATAATTATTTTTATTTTATGGATTATTAAAATTTTCGGAAATCGAAAAGAAAAAAAAACGATCCTTTTTTTTGTTAGAGTAACTTTTTTACCTTAAAAAAAATCTTTTCAAGAAAAAAAAAAATTATTATGGAAATTTTTCCTTTGTACGAAAGAAGTTTAACTTTTTTTGTATTAAAAGGTATCCCTTTTAATTTTTTTCGTTTAATATAGTGCCGCAAAATTATATAAAAAAAAAAAAAAAAATTATAACCAAGTTTTAACACATATAGATTTTCTTTGTAAATTTTTTATTCGTATATATATAATTTTTCTACATACTCTTGTACATAATATAGCTTTTTTTCCTTTTAAACTTTTTTTTTTCGATTTATTTTTTATATACATAAGTTTCATATATTTTAAAAAAAAAATTTAAATTTTCTTTATAAAAAAAAAAAAAATCCTCAAGAAAAAAATAATTCTCCCTGTGGGAGGGGGGAAAAGAAAAAAATAACAAATTTATATTTCAAAAAAACAAATTATTAACAAAAAATTATTTTATAAAAAAAAGAGAAGACGGGAGAGTAAATATTATTTCTATTATACAAAAAAAAAAAAATTTATTTTCTTATTTTTATTGTTTATTCTTTTATTCTTTATATATTTTTTCAAAAAAAAAAAAAAAATTTTTTTTTTTTTTTTTTTTTTTTTTTTTAAAAAAAAAAAAAATGTTTTTTTTTTTTTTTTTTTTTTTTTTTTTTTTTTTTTTTTTTTTNGGATAAATCAATTATCCCCTGGCTAATTGGAATAGTAAAATTTTACTTAGAATCGGAACATGATCAGCCTTCGGCCGATCATTTATCCAATCCTAGTAAAATTTTACTTATTCCTAATTAGCCAGGAGATAAGTAATACATAAATGAGATCAGTTTCTTCTTAAAAAATGAAGAGATATTGCAGGAATGAAATTAGAATAATTTTGTTTGTACAATGTTTACGATTAAAATTAATAATTTTAACAAAAATCATTAATACATTTTTACTGAGAAATTTTGGATTTTTGCTCGTGATTGTTTATATTTTGTGGTTCGGGTCAATACTAACCAAATATTAATAATTTCTTCATATATTAGTATGGGACAAAAAAGAGAAAATTGTCACACGAAAAAAAATGAACTACTTGACTGCAGCCAAATATATGTATTTGACAACCTTTGTTTTTGTTAACGCCCTTTAGTCTTGCGCAACATAAAAAAAAAAAATGGCGGTAACTGAGTTCTTATTACATTTGTGAGATAATTACCAAAGCACACAAACAAAAACTTATTAAATGAACATGAAAACTTAATAGCTAATACAATAAAACTATTTTTACTGGCTTTTCAAACCTTTTGAATTACTCTGAAATGTTGGTGTAAAGAGATATGCGGAATGGGAAAGTTTAAGACAAGCTTATTTTGTTTCTGAATTTTGATATCGTAATCACGTGATGATAATAACTAGTTCTAGCCAGAATTATTGACATGTTGATCACGTTATCAAATTTCAATGTCATTTATTCGCTCCTAATACGGTAAGATTTTGCGGATTAATTTGGCTTTCATCAATGGAATTAACGTCCCTAATAAAATAAATAAGGGGAGTTTTGTGTAATGATTTTGCTTTTTAACATATCTAAATTAGTTAGGTTGGGCTTGGCGGACGGGCATAGAAAATTTTTAAGTGCAAGTATAAAATAGTGTCGTACCTGATAATTTTCATGTCAAATGAAATCATAACAAAGTGTAAAATAAGTTTTTCTAGAAATCGACCGAACGGCCGATAATTTCTCATATGCAGGTATTTAAACTTATCTTTTTTAAATTTATTTATTTTCAACCCAATTTATTTGTTTATTTTTTTAAAAATAAATCATTATAAGAATCAAATATGTTCTCATTCAAATTAATTTGAACTATATCAATTAATTATTAAAGGCTAATGGTCGCTATTGTTCTTCACATAAAATATTTTTTAAAATTCGTGTGTAAAAAGCGCCACAAAGCTTTTACGTTTTAGAAATTAAATATTTCTAAACCGAAAGCTTAAATTGAAAATCCATATTAATTATTATTTATTTATTTTTAAGCCACAATATGTTATTTATCTCGACTAAAAAAAGGTTTCTGGAGATTTTCTATTTAAATAAAGTTTATACGCCATGATTATATAATGGTACAATTTTTTTTTTGTAGTACATAATTTTTTGGATAAAAATACAATGAGAATTCATTTATCGTTATTCATAAAAATTTGTAAAATTATCGAATTTATTTAATTTATTTATATATTATATGTTATAATAAAAAAGAATGATAATAAATATTAGATTAAAAAATACTTATTCCTTAATATAAACGAACTTAACCCTTAATATAAACTTAAGATATTTGTAAGATAAATCACGTAACGCGTAAGTTGAATTTTTATTGAAAAGAATCAAAAGACCCTCTATAAACCACACTTAAAGGCAAGATCAAAGATTCAAGACTTTTGTCATCATGAAAGCTTGTTCCATTAAAAAAGAAATTTTCAAATTCAGAATTTGTAATTTGTGGCGTATTAATTCGAGCGATTAATTCGATGGTACTAGAATTTCGATTTTTGTTCACATTATCCGCAAAGCTCGTAAACATATCTTTTTGTGAATTCGTTAAGCGTGAGTTCCAAATTTCATTCGTAGTCGAATCGAGATCAATTATATCTCGTTGATTATCTGATCTCAATTTATTTTCTAAGCTTTGCTTAAGCAATTCTTTACCGGTTAACATTTTTGAAATTGTTCCGTCCCTTACTTTATTTGCAAGTTTTTGTATTTGTTCATTTATATTAAGAAATGAACATAAGTTATTATAATCTATTTGATTTGTGAAATTATTCATATTTCGTTATTTTTTTTTTTTTTTTTTTTTTTTTTTTTTTTTTTTAAAAAAATATTTTTTTTTTTTTTTTTTTTTTTTTTTGCGAGATTTTTAGAAATCAATTTTCTTTTTCATATAGACAGACACTACAGTAAGTATTCAATGTAATTTCAACGCAAAAATTCTTTTTTTTTTGTGAAAATAGCCTTTTCTTTTTTATATTAATATCCTATTCTATTTTAACATTTTAACATTTTATAACACCTCCGATAAAATTTATCACGGATGTAGTAGTTCCGCAGTGAAATCTAATTTACAAAGAAAAAAAAAAAAAAAAATTTATGCACGCTCCAACGGAAAAAAAAAATTACAGTGATCATGCATATTTATAATTTTATCGCAATTATTGTTATTAAACATATTATATTGATCGGATAAAATGATTCGGAAAAATAGTACATAATAACCGTACAGTCTGTACTGTATGTCGGATGAATCTCAATTTTTTTTTTTTGTAGATTCGACATTTTCTGTATCAACAAAAAGCTGATACTCCTACGCATATACAGTGCATATACTGTGAATTTTATATGCATGTACAGTACTATATTTAAAAAGCGGATTTTTTGAAGAACGGCCCGTCGCCGAAAATTTGGTCATGTGATTTTTGATTATCATATCAAAGCATATGGGTACCTGAGAAGAGAGATGGATGACAAAATATTTAGCATGTTAGATTATGATTATTTATTTTATTCTAACGCTTATTTTATTTGTACGCCGTTTATCAAATGTGGACTTTGTAAAGTTATTCCCTAGATTTTTGACTTGAAAAAGTCAAATAGATAAAAAACTTTGACTGTTTCAAGATATTCTCATTAGATATGCTAAAGCTTAAGATCTTTGATGAAATGACCGTTTTACAGTATATAATTTATATATAAGATATGACATTTTTCACTTTGATTTAGGCAAAAAACAAGTAAATTTTAGTGAATTTTCTTAGATTGAAAACATTTTTTTTTTTTTCAAATGATAATGTGGAACTGATTTACAAAAAGAATTTTTCTTTAACAAAAAGAAAATTTTTTTTTTATAATTTATATATATTATAATTTTTTCTTTGTTGACGTGTAAATGTTGTAATGTGTAACTTGCATTTGGATTTTTGGGAGATCAAAAAAAGCGTGGACCTTTTTTTCTCAAAGTTAACCATTTCCATTCGTGCAGGTATTTTAAATTTCACTTGTTTTTCTAATGTGATTTTAGCTCTGTTAAGAAATTCTTTTACTTTAATTTTTTTTTTTTTCCCTCCAGAACATGCTTCTTTACATTTCGTTTTTTATCGCATCTCGAAAGATTAGTGGATCTATATTCCATTAATTCTGCCGTGAAATTGATATCATTAATTTTATAATAAAAAATATTTATGAATTTTGTTAAAATAATTAAAGATGAATTTCTTATTTTCTACATACCTGCACAAATATTGTATATAAATAGGCGACGATATTAGAAAATTCTGCTCTCAGAATAAGCAGTATTAATAACTTCTTAATTCGATCCAACCTTAACTCAAAGTAATCCTGTATACCCTTATTAAAGAAAGAACAATTGTAAATAATATCTTAAAAAGGTGCACTGAGGAGCAAAATCTTTTGTAATTTTTTACACGATACATCTTACATCTTTATTTTATTTTATTAATAAGTAGTAATATAATTGGTACTAAAATCTAAACTCTCTTTTTATTAGAAATCATATGGATCGACTTTTCTTCCTGGTATAGTACCGCATCCACTACCAGAAACGCCAATACCTGATTTATTTTTATTTTTATCATCCTTCTTTTTAGATTTATTAGTTTGATCCTTTTCAGGAACACGTCGTTCATTTATACCACCTTCGGGTGGTAAATGGAAAGTTTCAATAGTAAATTTTTTACGACGTAATTTAAATCCTAAATTATTACCACCTCCACCTGATAATACTGATAATTTTGTAGATGATGGTACAAGTGAATTAAGTGTCGGTAATTTATGAACATGAAATAATCCATGATATGTTGCACTATAAATTGCATTGGTATTTGCTGGAGATCCTGTAAAAAAAAAAAAAAATTCAGATTAACTATAGGCACGAATAATGTTGAAATAAAATATTAAATACCTGCAAATGATTCAACTTCTACAACAGCATCACACATATGTTCAATTCTTCTTACAAATGATGATGTTTCTGATGATGATGATGTATATAAATAAGCCGGAATTGTAATAACAGCAACACCTAATGAAAATCTTAGTAAACCGCGTAATGCATGCAAGAAAACAAAAAGGTCCTAAAATTAAATCAAAATCAACTTAATTATTAATTTAATCAAAAAAATAACCTTAGGATAATTTAACTTACATGTGATGATTTTGATTGCCATGATGGTGAAGCAATTGAATGTATTCCAATTCTAAGAACATTTCTTTCAACATTTAATGATGGTTTTAATAAAGAATTAAAATGATTTTCTTCAATAACTTTACGTATAGTATTCAAGAGAGTATTATAAGGATTAAAATTTTCTATTATTTCATCATTTTTTTCATTTAAATTAACCAATGTCATTAACTTATTTTCCAAAATAATATTTTGAGGTATAGATTTTGTTAAATCAAAAGTTGAACAAAATGGTTTTTCAATATTTTGTTGAGATTTTATTCCAATAGTATCATTTAAAATTTTATTTTGAATATTGGACTTATTTTTTACGCTTGATTCAAATTTTTTTAATCCTTTATAACGCCATGCTATTATCATCTTCTCTTCTGATTCAGGTGTAATATTTTCATCATCATCATTATTATCATCATTTTCATTCACTAACCAAGGTAATCCCATCATAAAATTTTTTGAATCTTCTTCCTCTAATGTACTAAATAAAACATGATTCTCTGATACAATTCCTTGTACCAGAAAATATTTTAAGAGTAGTTTAGCATATTCCGTATGTTTATCTTCTTTTATTAATAATACACTTCCAATTGGAATACCTCCACCAAGAATATGTTTAAAAAAGGTCAAGGAACAAAAATTAAATTAATATTTTTTTTTTTTTTAAAAAAAAAACCAAAGGATATCATCAAGTGATGGTACTCCAGTAGAAATTAATAATTGTCCATTGTATGGTGATAATCGTGTTCCTTGAGGTAGTTTAGTTTGACTTGTCTGAACTCTTTTTTTGAAAGAACTCATCTTTGATAGTTAGAATCGAGAATCGCTTATACAATCAGCTTATATACACTAATCAGCTTTTTTTTTGTGTGCTACCTCGGATACATCTGAGGGAGAAAGACTGAGAGTGCGTGACAAATACCAGTGATTTAAGTCGACAACTAAATAAGTCAACTACTAACTGCTCATTTTCGAAAGATGTCAAAGATCATTTCTAAAATTTCGTTTTGTTAAGCATATAAAAAAACTCAATTTCATTTCTATAAATAATAACTTAATTAGCCAATATCAATTGTTTATTAAATTTTTGGAAGGCATAAAATTCATAAAATATAACGCGTTCGCATTTTTGTTGTAAAATTATAACGCGCTCGTAACGCGTTCCTTATATCTATATCTTAATGTGTAATCATTAGACTAGATTTAATAAATAATAATGCTCATATACACAGTGAAATTTGATATAACGGAATCATCCGTTCCATTAGTAAAAATTTTAAGAAATTCCATTATATCAAGAGTTCCGGTATATCGAGAGTAGATTATAATAATGCGTTCCAAACCAAAATTCCGTTATATCAAGATTTTACTTAATATTCCATTATATCGAGGTTCATTTCACTGTGTAAAAATGCTTACAATTTTAAAAAAAAATTATAAAAATCTTTCTAGTGAAATACATCATTCTAATTTCACATTATTAATCAGAGTTATTACGATATATACAAAATATAATATTTAACATGGTGTTTAATAAAATATTTAAATATTCATGATTCAATTTGATACTCTTCTTTTAATTTATTTGTTATAAATTCACGCATCTTATCAAATATAACATCGGCTGCCGCATTACATAACTCATAACAATTAAAATACTAGTCATATAAAGAAGAAAATATTATTAATTTTTTTATAATATATATAATTTTATTAGGAACATAAACTTACTTGATCATCGGTAAATAATCCCAAAGATTCACAAAATAAAAGAGATGAAGTTGTTTTATTAAATGCAAAAGTATGAACAGATTTAACATTTTCCATTTCTTGTAGTGTTGGATCTAGTAATATTTGATCATCTTTATTTATAACACAAGAAACTGCTGCAACAATATCTTTCATCGGGATTCCTGCATCTATTAAAGCCATTGTAGTTGCATTTATTGCAGCTGCAATTATCTAGAATCAAAATTAATAAATTAAGAATTAAAAATAATATAAATATTTTTAAAAAAAATTATAAAAAGTTATTTGTAGTAAAGGATACACTTCCATCATCTACCATCACTTGTGAAACAATTTGAATTTGTGTTCTTGGATGTAGACCTGATTGAACGATACTCTCAAATGTTGAACGTAAAATATATTCATGAGTTTTATCCTTTGTTCCTGTATTTAGGAATGATTCAATTAAATTTGAATCAAAAAAAAAAAAACAATTTTATTCAATATATCTTACCTGGAGCACCAACTAGAGGTCTAACTACTACATCAATGGTGGCCTTATCCAATTTTTCGTCTCGTAATTTAACTTCGGCAGGGCCGTTAACAGAACAAAGTACTCTAGTTTTGCCTAGAAGAATTAACAATTAAGCTTAGAAAATGTAACCTGTCACGAAAGACTTAATTTTAGTAATAATATAAGTACCGAAACTAAAACTAGCAGAACCATCTCTACTAAGAAGGCATGGAGTAATTAAAATTGGACGAATGGTAGAAGAAGAACGTTTATCAGCACGTGTTGCCATATTAAAATATTTCTACATTTAAATTGTAAAAAAAAGATTTATATACGGTAAACGGTACCTAATAGCGATCAGTCTAGTCAGCTGAATTTATATTTGATCACATGATCGCCGCGGTTACCTTTAATAACTCGGTTCAACCTGTCTCTTCTCGCTAGACTTCAATAGCGAGTTTCTTTTCCTGTCTCTTCTCTTTTTCGCGTCTAAATTAGTGAAATACTGTATTATGTCTTCGAGTTCGAGTCAGCTGCTTCCTCGTATGAAACGTGAACTTGGTAATTTACAAATTTTATTTCGAAACGCGTAAAACTTCGCGTATTTGTACGTTGAATTTTGCGTGTTTATTATTTTCTTTCCACTCTTCCCGCTCATATAATTTTTTACATTGAAGAAATATTGGAGCGCGATCCTCCGCCGGGAGTTATTTGTTATCCTGTTGACGACAGTTTGTTAAAGTTTTGTGCACGTAAGTTCGTTTGGTTTTTTTAAACTCAGAATTTAGTATCCAACAAAAAATAATTATCTTTTAATATAATAGTAATCAAAGGACCAAAAGATACACCATATGAAGATGGTCTATTTAAAGTAGATGTTCAAATTCCTTCACGGCAAGTTTATATTTTTTTTTAAAAAAAAAAATCTTTTGAATTTTCCTGTTAAATAACTTAAATGATATAGTTATCCTATGGAACCCCCAAAAATGCAATTTATTACTCCAATTTATCATCCAAATGTTGACGATGCTGGAAGAATATGTCTTGATCTGCTTAAAATGCCACCAATGGTAACATTGTTATATATTATGCTCAAGAAAAAAAAAAAAAAAAGAATTATACATTTTAATTTTTTATAGGGATCATGGAAACCTTCCCTTAATATTTCGACGACCTTGACATCCTTGAGTGTTTTAATGGCAGATCCGAATCCGGATGATCCTCTTTTAGTTGAAATTGTATAATTGAACAAATATCCATTATCGTTGCTTCATTTCCTCATAATCAATCTTTACCTTATATTCAATTATTAAATTGATAGGCGAGTGAATTTAAGGAAAATAAATCATTATTCTTACAAAAAGCGAGACAAGCCACATTAAGACATGCTATGGAAGATAAAAAAGCATTAAATCCTGAGGTACTTAATATAATCTTTTTTTATTACTTTTAAATATATCTAACATATTGCATATATTAAACATATTTAATATGTTGCATATGTTAAACATGTTATTTAAATTAAACTAAATAATTTACGTTATATACATAAGAACCTCGTTCAAGAACCTGAACAAGCATCATCGTCATCATCTAACTCTGCGAGTAACGCATCGGTTTGCTCTTTGTTGCCGGTAAACCTTAAAATTTGTTTCTCACATAAAATCATACTTTGATTATCATATTCTTATTTGCATCATATTATTCATTTCAGGACATTCAACAAGAAACTACAACACAATCTTCTCAGAACAAAATAGCTTCACAAGAAGCTGAACTAGGTTCAATCTCAAAAAATATAAATAAAACTGAAGAACGCATTATCACACAAAAAAAAGAAAAGAAAAAAATTTTATCACTTTCCAAGGCTCATTCTAAGATCGAGAAAAAGTTACCATTGGAACAAGCATCAAATCATTCTAAGACCGAGAAAAAGTTACCATTGGAACAAGCATCAAATAATCCTAAGATCAAGAAAAATGCACCATTGGAACAAAATGATTCTAAGATCGAGAAAAATGCACCATTGGCACAAAATGATTCTAAGAAAAATGCACTATTGGAACTAATATCAGACTCTCCTACAAGTGATCCTACTTTTTCGACTTCAATTAAAACTACCACTTTGAACTTGAATAGCTCAAGGTCATTAAAATTATTGCAAGAAGAAAAAGGTAAACAAGTCGAAACTAGGAAACCTTTAGGTGACATAACTAAAAATTCTGTAAATGTGCCATCACTTAATGACCGAGCTGAGAGAAAACGTAAACTTTTACGAAAAAAAACCCCAAGTGACGCGTCATCAAAAAAACAAAAGAATTAAAAGCTGGATGATAATTAACATATTGCTTTTTATGACAAAAAAGTAAGTGTTGAAAGTAGAATATAAATATATAGAAATCATAAATAATATTTAAAAAAAAATAAAAAAATAAAAACTTACTTTTTGTCAGGTCATTTATCGTATATGTTGTATATGTTAAAAAAAAAAGTGCATGCCTATTACAATGTAATTTTGAAGTTGCCAAAATTTTTATCAGTATAATTATAATGAAAAATAACGTCTATTAATACTATTATATGAAATCATTTGTTTTTTAAAATGATTCTACGTTGAAAGTTTATATCGGGCATTTATTTAGGGGTATAATTATATAGTTGTATTAAACCAATATTCAGTCTTTATATGTATCAGCGAAGAAAAGAGTTTCTATGTTAATATTTGGCATGATTGATGTCAAAAATAGTATTTCTTTATATGATATACAGAGAAAAAATTTTTAAGAAAAATTATTTAAACATTAACAGAAATATATTATAAAAATTAATATGTATTATTTTTACTCTTAGCTATTTTTTATTCTTATATTTGATTTTTAAATATATTTTATTTTTTGATATTTGGAATATATCATATTCTTGATCTTAACATTTTTGATCTTTAGATGTATTACACTTTTGGTCTTTTATAGATAGTGTATTTTAATTTTAAGTATACTATACTTTTAATTATTAAATATTGTATTTGTTATATGTGATATTGTTTTCTTAAATTTTATATATTATATTTTTGATTTTTAGCATATTTTTATTTTAATAAATATCTGAAAATTTTGCAAACATATTTTTATTAAAATTAGTAAAAAAATAAATTAAAAAATTCGATAAAAATTTGATTATAGTTAATTTTTTTAATAACTTTATATTTATAACATTACATTTTATTTTAGTTTTAATGCAATAGAAGAGAAACGTAATTTTTTATTAATATTATATTAATTATTATATTTTTTCAATTAATTTTATTATTGTAAAGCCAATTATAAAAATTAACCAAAAATTTTTTTTTTTTTTTTTTAATCGCAGTACATTTATAAATTTATTAAAATAATTAAAATAATATATAATTAAATTACTAAACTACCTAATTAAACTAATATTATTAATTTATAAACCGCTCGTCATATTATTAAAATACTCCACGCGTGCACTGTCAAATAATCTATTATGCTATACAGGTAAACATATGTGAAATATGTTTTCTTAGCCAAGGGCCCTGTAGTCAATGCAAGGGTGATCATGGGACCTACAAAATTAACCAAAAATAATTTAAATAATATAATTTTAATATATATATTTACTAGTTAGATAAATGAATGAAATTTATTAGATAGTATTTGTAAAAAATTAAAATTTTTTTTAAAAAAAATAATAATAGTATAATAAATATATAAAGTAATTAAATACAAAACTATTAACTTATAAATATATATAACAATTTTACTTAATAAGTAGATTATATATAAAACAAATCATTTTTAATTAATAGTTCTATTTTTTTGCAAAATTATTCACAGAATCTGATAATTAAATAAATAAATTATATATACAATATATTAAAAATAAAATAAAATAAATATTAATAATCATAATAAATTTATTTTAAAATATTTTATAAGTTACAAAAAATTTAATTTATTAATTTTAAATTTTTAAAATTTAAAATAAATAATATAAGATAATTAATATAATTTTTTAAATAAAAAAATTAAAATAACTTAAATTTTAATTATTTGTTAATAAAGAATAATAATTTTATTTTATTTTTTTTTTTTTTTAATGATCTATATATACTTTATTGATATTAAGTTCATATACCATATAAACAAATTATCATGAGC
>QZLH01000401.1:26502-37738 GCA_003833135.1 Oehlia diaphana | reverse complement strand
GCCGAAACTATAGTAAACATATAGTAAAATCTTGCCGAAATTTATCGCAGGATTTTGGAGAGGTTTTGGCAAGCAACCTTACGCACTGCCCTTATAGCATGACCATAACACCATCCAACAAATACTTTTGAACTATCAAATTCTTCATTTGTTATAATAGTATTAATAATTCTATTAAAATATTGTTCTGGAGTTTCATTATTATATTCTTTTAATACTGCAACCAGTAAATTACATGCACAATTAGTATTTATTAAATAGGGAACTGAATTAGAATTAAATAATTGTAATTCTTTTTGTTGGTAAATGTGTAAATAATGCTGAAGATTATTTGCAGACAGATCATTAGTTACAAGTTCAAATACATCTACTGGAGGTGCATCTGATTTTTTACCTAATAATGGCATTGTAAAAAATGCATTCAAGATTCTCTTATAATTTTCTGTAGTATTATTTATACTTGTGAGACAATATGGAATTGACTTTACTAATTGTCCCGTATAATCTAGAAAAATTCCTGGATTTTCATGCACATGATAATGATAGTAAACAATTGCAGCTTCATTAAATATTGGTATTAATAATGGTTGAGTTTGAATAGGTTCTTGAATAAAGCCCATAGCTGGCGTTTAACTGCAGATTTTGAACCATTTATTTTAAGAAATTCATCTTTTTCTTTTCTGTTAATATCCAAAATTGCTGCATGAAGTCGTTCACATAAATTATAACCTAGCTGTTTGTTTATTTTTTTAGCCGAATTGATCATCCTTGCAGAATTGGCTGATGGTATACCTTGTCGATTACCAGTATATCTAATTTCACTTTTTCACTTTTAACAGTTGATAAAATTTGCTTTTGAATATTACGAGATAATTTATAATCAAATTCCATTAATTTCTGTCTAGATAACCCACAACATTGTCCAAATGTTTTTCCTTCTAAGTGCTTACATTGTTTTTTATTAAGCGAAAATATTACATAAATATTGACTAAATTTTCAGAACTAATTAAATCAAATTTATTAATTGCTATTTTAAACGTAACTTTTTCATTTATATTACATCCACTACAATAACAATACTTTGCTAGAATTTTGTTTAATTCATATGTTTTTTTAACAGTTATGGATATTTGTGGTGGGAATTCCAACTGTTTTCTGAGTAATTCAACCAAATAATAGTTGCTAACTTGCCACGACCTCCAATAATAATTGGGTTCTTGATCATCAATAATGTATAAAATTAATTTATCTAATGCATCTTTTCGAGTAATTGTAAATTAAAAATCTTTAGCTTCTTGATAAATTAAATAGCCATTAATATTTTCAACATTAGGTATAAATGAACTATCAATACCCATAAATAATCCTGTTAAGTTTTGATTTTGTTTTCTTTTATCATTTTCAATAACGGGTTGCAATTGATGATCGTTTTTGATAGAGGATTGATAATTATCATCATCATTATACACTGAATGGGAATCATAATTATAATCTTCACACTTAATTTCATCATAAACAGGCTCTTTGTCTTTAGTGATAAATAAACAATTTTGCATAACAAGTAATTCATCATCTTTAAAGATAGATAAATCAATAAAATTATTTTGTGAGAATGGTAAGTCTTGTATAAAATTATTTTTTCTTTTAAAAACTGGTACGAAATGATTTGCTTGATAAGTCATTTGAAATTGTTTTGCAGAACAGGAACTCCACATAATAATACATTTAGGCAAATCTTTCGTATTTTGTCTTGGTAAAATTATGCGATTATAAATCTGGTTCATAAATTTATTATTCGTATTTGGAAAAAGAGATTTAATTGGTCTATGTAATACTGATGCTAGTCCAAAAAATGCTATCATAGAATTCCAGGAATTTGGTTTACACATCAATTTTAATTCTGAAATATATTCGCTCTCTTTCTTAAAACTATAATTATTATTTATAATTCTACTATTTCCACTATTCAATGCTTCTTCCTGATAAATAATATCCTGTTCAAAAATTTTTTGTTGCAAATAAAATTGGGAGTGTATCATTAATTCAACCATTACAGCTAATCACAACTGAATATTAAAATTTTCATTTCCAAATACAATTAAAGAAGCACTATTAAAAAAACAGTTTCCATCGGGAGTTGATCTTATACAAACACAATCTTTATATTTTTCTGGGAGCAATTTCATTGCTTCGTAATCTTGCTTATCATCATCCCACTCTTCATTAATATTAAAACTATTAGGTAATATATCAACGCTATCAAATTGAACGCCATAATTAATAACCTCGCTAAGTGTAATATCATTTCTATCAAGAAAATTAAAAATAGTGTGTAAAGTATTTGTAGCGATAATAGATTCCATTTTATTTGTTTTATATAAAAATATTCAGAACGATAGTAAATAAATTTGTAAAATAAATTTACAAAGTTTTACGAAGTTATATTTTTTGTTTGATTTATTGATTAGCATTAGAAATTTATCATATTTATAGTATATCGCTATAAACTTTAAAAGCAGGTTTTATTTAGGTACAAAAATAAATCTTTAGATTTGTTATTTTAACATATTACGAAATATTAAAAAAGAGTAAATTCACATTTTTCTCATTACGTTAAAAAAGTAAATTGACATTTTTTTTATTACATCATGAAAAGCAAATCAAGCACGCTACAAAGTATTAAAAAAAAGTAATTTCATAGTATTACCTCCTTTTTCTTAGTTGTCATAAAATCTACTTTCTTACGAAAAGAATGTAGTCTGTGTGTATTTATTTTAACTAAATATAATAGATATTTGATAAACATAACATATAAGCCACAATTTAAATCCAAAAAGGGTGATTCTCAGGGGTAAAATTATTTACTTTCAGATTGCACAGAATTCCGAAAATTTCAGAAATTTTCTTAGGAAAAATACATGATTATCAATTAAATTATAAATTTTAATAAATATTAAATAATTTATTTATTTTTAAACTATTAGTAATTTATTATTAATTTATATATTTATATTTATATAGTTTTAATTTATTTCATTTAATTTTAAAGCAATTCTTCTTTTATTTAATTAAAATATATAAATTAAATAATAAAATTTTTTTTTTTAAATAAAAGCTTATTATAATATTATTAAATTTACTTTTTTAATATTATGCTAATTTATCAAAATTTTTAGTTTTTTAAAATCTAAATATTACTAAAATAATTTAGATCTTATATAATAAAATTTTAAAATAAAATATCTCAATTAATATTATATCTATAAAAACAAAATAAATATCAAAATGTTTATTTTAATAAAACAAATATAATAAATCTGAAATTATAAAAATCTAATTATTAGTTTCAAAATAGTAAAATTTGAAGTTAAAAAATTAATATAATTTATATAAAATTTTTATAAAATCAGATATCTTATATAAAATCAAATATAAGTATTTTTAGTTTTATTTAGAATTTTAGTTTCTTTAGTAGTTTTAATATAATTATAATAAAAATAATTAATAAATTTAAAAGTTTATTTATTAATTATAATATCTATATTTATATTATATAATAATTATTGTATAAATATTTTTGTATTATATTATCTACATTACCTACATATAGTTTTATATAATAAAATTAGTTTATTTATTCTATTGCAAAGAAAACAGGTTAATAGCTAATATAATATAAAATGTAAGAATTAAATAAATAGTAGAAAATTTTTAAAAACTACTTTATGAAATTAAAAGAAAGTTAATAAAAAGTAAAAAAACTTATTTTCAATTTAAATTAATTTTTTAAACTTTAAAATGCATTAATTTTTATTAAAACTGTTTAATATTAACTACTTTCTACAGTTAGATTTTTTGTTTATAAACCCTTTTAATTCGTTGAAGTAAAATTTCCTTTTTGGATTGGTGTAATATCACGTGACATGAATCGACCAATAAAAATGCGCATTGCAGAGTTCGTTCTTTAGTTATTATTTGGAAAATATTTAAAAATGTTTTTTTTTTATTTACACGTTATACTTATAATAAAAAATTAATATATATTAAAAGGGTCTGATACAAAATCCCGAATGTCAAAATCCCCGAACCGGTCAGCATTTTGCTTAATGGGATTTTGACATTCGATCATTTCGCAGATTAATGTTTCATCGATGATTGACAAGGATTAGAGTTAGAGTTAGAATTAGGGTTAGGATATGGTTAGAATAAGTGGATTAGGATTTTCAAAACTGTCGGTGAAATAACTGTCGGCAAAATGATCCTGTTCAGCCAGACTTGCTTGAATTTAGTCTTAGTTATTTATAGTAATTGTCGGTGAAATGGAATAAATCCGTTGATACATTTATAATTTATATAAAGAATTATAGTGAAAATCCTAAAAACAATACGAATTCTGTATGTATTATTATAAATTAAATTATTAATATTTTATGAATTATATATTTTTAAATTAGCAATTGTTTTTGATGCCTTGATGCCAAATATTTTATCATTTAATTTGAGGTTAGGACGGTATGATATTAATCCTTGATTTAATCATTATGAAGGTTTATAAAATGGGAATCTATTTTTGTTTTTGCATCTCTTATATAATTTGTCCCTTCGTTTGATAATCGAATGTTGCACAAGTTATCAATGTATATAATTTTTATAGAAATCCAGATACGAGTTTTCCTTTAAAACAATCCTTTTGGGTAAATAAATAGATGAAATCATGAAAGCCAATGAAATACGTAACTCAATCAAAATTTACATAAAGTAAGTCTATGGGAATATCTTTTTTTAATATCATTAGTATTTTAATTCTTTCTAAATTTAACACATATTATTCTAAAGTTGTATTGTAAGAAAAAGAGGATCATCTAATCCTTCTTTCAAAAAGTCTTTCCCGGTTTCATCTCAAAATTCAAACAATAAGCCCGCGGGCGTGGATACCGTATCATACTTGTTTGGGTACATAGAGAATAAGTTTGATATAACTATTATTAATTTCTTTGTCTGAATAATAACCTAGAGCCGGTCAAGCGTTGAGCCAAGAAAAAGTATAAAGTAATATTTATTGCCGTTTTCTTTGTCTATATGCAGTAACCCAGGCTGGTGAGCCAAGAGCTTTCTGTACGAGATTACGTATGATATAATTGATGTTGATTATTAATTATTGTTGTTTCTTTGTCCACATGTTCATTGCGAATAAAACCTAAAGCTGGCTAAGCTGGAGCCAAGAAGGGATCGACAAGATATAACAATAATGCAGTAATGAATGTACGGTAACACAAAATTTAAAAATCTAAATCATTTTTGAACAAAGTCTTGAAAATCTTCTTTTATGATGACGAATAATTTTGAATTTAAAGTGTTTCAAAATGTATAACAACAAGATCGATACACATAAAAATAAATATGATTTTTATTGGATATTGATAAAGGAAATTAAAAATTTCTTTTTGTAAACAATTCATTTTGTTGGTTTTTTTTGATTTTTAAGGGAACATAGAATAAGAATTGCATTAACTTTAATTAGGCATTTTGTGTGAATTTTAAATCTAATAAAAAAAATTCCTTATAAAAAGAACTTAAGTACACGTTTTTTTTTTTTTTAAAAAATTAAAAAAATCATCCACATTTTTTTTTCCTTTTTAAAATAAAAAAAATCCCCCTATATATAATATATATATATATAAATACTTATTACATTGCCCAGGTTGGCATAACATAGAAGTATTCAACTTTTAATTACAATCGTATAAAACATTTAATTAACTTCGTGTCGGTTGAATATTTAGATTATTTGAAAATTCATAAATTCATTCTTTAATATTTACAAAATGAATTGTCAATACCGTCAATACCTTTTTCGACATTCTCAAATAACTCATAAAGAAAATAAAATTCGACAACAATATGATAATAAATTAGTCGAAAATCATATCTATGTGAATCATAAACTTCATTATGATTTATTAAATTATATTGCTTACCTTAATTATTTTATTCAAATATTGAAAATTAAAGAGAAAAAAGACAATTCTTTTATATTAAAATCAAGTAAAAATTTTATCTCTTTAACTGAAGAAGCAAAGAACATTTATTTTCATTTAAAAGATTTTAAGATGCCATTAAAAGAAATTCATAATTATTATGGTATTTATATTAAAGCTGATAAAGAATTTGATATTGTTATTGAAGATTTAAAACAAATGTGGAGGACATATAATAATGATAAAAAAAGAAGTAAAGAAAACAATAAATTTTGTGATGCTTGTTATCATTTAAATCTTGAATTATCAAAATTAAGAATAACAATACAAGTTGATATAAATAGAATAAATCTGTCGGGAAGATAAGATTATTATTGTACAGTATTTTTATATCTATTTATTTTGTATAGTTAGAAAAGTATTAGAAAAAAAAATAAAAAATAAAAATTATATATTTATTTATCTTTCTTTTTTTCTTGAAATAGCATAAATAAGAAATTTTGTTTATTTTAAAAACCATTAAAGTACGTGCTATTTGATTTATTACTACTATTTGAATTACTTTATTACTTTCCAATGATCTCCAATTATAAACTTTCCAATGATCTTTTCTATTATTGAAATCATTTATTACTTTCCAATGATCTCCAATTCTTTATTCATTTTATCTATTATTGAAATCATTTATTAATCTCCAATTCTTTGTGTTCACTCTTATCTCTTATCTATTATTGAAATACTTTATTACTTTCCAATGATTTCCAATTCTTTATTCACTTTTAGCCATATTTTCCAAAAAATCACGCGATTCTTGCTGTTATCTATAGTTCTCACATTAAAATTCATCCGAACTACATCTAATAATTCTTTAGCATACTTAATTGCCCTCCTATCGTTACTAGCAAGTGAGCACTTATTTTCTTCATAATAATTTTTATAAAAATGAATCCTTTCCAAAATCTTTTCAAGTTTTTCAACGAGTTTAGGCGCTTTTTCCATTACATTGTTGGGATATCGAGTTTCGCTTCCCATATACAGCATGTAATTGTTGATTTTTCTTAATTCATCCAAGACAGAACGAATCATTTTTGACCCAATTTTATTCATATCAACTTTATTAGATTCACGAGATTCACGAGATTCACGAAAATTGTTGTAAATCTTTTCCAAATGTGTTAATATATCCGTTTTAGAGATTGGTTTGGTCCACTTTTGAACAAAATCTGGTGATCCTTCATTTTTACGTCTATAGAACCAAAGATTATATACCGTAATATCTTGAGGTGGTAATTCTGCTTCGAAAAGTTCTTCGGAATTATCTTTTAAAAGCCATTCCGGTATACGTAATTTTTTATTTTTAATATTTTCAAGATCATAAAATTCAACAATCATTCCTTTAATTCCATTTATTCCATAATTATTTTCAAAATAATTTTCAATTATAATTTTGGAATTATTATAGGTATTCTCAAATTTATTAATGTTGGATCGTATAATCGTTTTTTTTCTAGATAAATCATTAAAAAATTTATTTGTTTCAAGAGTTAATTGATCGATTCTTTTATCTTTTGTTGTATTAGATAATTTTAATAAATCTTTATCTTTTTTAAAAGTTGTTTCTCTAAAAGATTTATTTTTCTTGATCGTAGTGGGATTATTCAAATATTTATGTGTCACATCACGTAACGTTTCTCTTTCTTGATGTTTAAAAGAATCTTCTTTATTTGTATCGTTATATCGTTCTTTATGAAGTAAACTATGATTCTCAGAATCACGAAGTAAAGTTCTTTGTGACATTTTTTATTTTTTTTCGTTTAAAAAAAAATCGAACGTAAATAAAAAACTATCCAAGTAAAAAAAAGTTTGTTTATATCATATTTATGTTTAAATGACGTAACAAAATTTAAGTCACGTGGTCGTTAATACGCGTTTTTTTAGTTCAAGCACGGAGGTTTTTTTTGGGTATTGTATGTTTTTAAAGTTTAGAGTTTAGACCATTGAGTTGACTATACAATAATGTATTCTATTCTAAAAAAAACGAAAATTACGATGTTTAATATCAGCACTGGAAACAACTCGCATAATGGACAATTTCTCAAGAAAGCATTAAAAAGTAATAATAGTGAAATTGCGACCTCCTAAAGGCTAAAGTATGTGCTTATGAAATTATTTTTAGCTTTTTTCATGAAATTGAGGCGAAAAAGGAATATTATGATTATTATACATTCAACCATTGATAAATTACATCTAAAACACTTTCCAAGTGGAATGCTTTAAACTTTTGCGTGAATAGGAAAGTATAAATTCGACCGACTGAATTTCCTTCAATACTATTTTCACTATGTAAAATATAATATATATGGTTGTATAAGTGAACATTGATTTTATTCTGTTTATTTTGATTCAAATTTTTCATTTGTTAAAATATTTGATATGGTACATTCATAAGTTTGAGATTCACTTAAATTTATCCACTTCATATATTATCATTAAATCCACCTTTATTATGTGACTCTATTAATACATGTCTTGTATAAATTAGACACATTATTTGACCATTTACCAACAGCATTATATCTTTGAGTATCGGATGACCTAATAAAGTAAATATAAACAATTAGAAAAAATATTTCTATCTTATTTAAGCTTTTTTTAAAATAAAAATTTTTACGTACTGTCTATATAATTCTAATCGTTGATTCACTTGATCAATTCGTCCAACAATTTTGTTATCAAGAACAAGACCAACTAACAAATCTTCAACATCTTGTGCTGGTATGTTGAGTTGCTAAAAACAATTGACGAAAAATTACGGATTAATATTAACGAGTAATATTTAGAATATAACGAGTTTAATATCCCTACCTTTGATACAAATGGAATCTCTATTCGTGTATAAGGTTTAATGAGTCGAAGTAGTACTTGTGTTCGAATATTTTTAAGAACATCATCAATATATGTACGAATGAAAAGATCATCCATTATAGTCGCGCGATTATCTTTAAAAAAAATCAAATTTAAAACAATTTTAACAATTTATTAATTATTATTAAAACTTAATATTCATCAATAAATAATATCACTGTGACCAACCTCTTAGAATTTTTTCGAATTCGCGAATTTCTTTTCTCTGATATGCACTGACAAGATTTGTCATAGCAACAATTTGTGGATCATTTTTGTATCTGGAAGATTGAGCACAGATTATCTTTAGTAAGTGCTACTAAGATGAAAAGTAACTTCCATCACTTACGGTTTAGTTTCCTGGGAATCGAAAGGATTAATTTGCGATTCAGTTAACATGTTAGCTAAAACAAGGTATCTACAATTAAAATAAGGGTCAGATTAATAATATATTATAGAAGACAATTCCCTAATCCTTTAACTTGCTTACTTTAGAACTTGTATACGTTGAGGACTTCCTGCTTCATCATAATTTCTAAAAGATTCAAAGAAATCCGTTTGGGCTTTATCCCATTCCTCTGAAATGATAATTAAAAATTTAGTAAATTATAATAAAGATTTGATTGTTCACAAAAATTTACTCACTTTCACCCATATGCATTTTTCCCCCACATTCACGAATAACTCCCATTATACGTGGATGTGGAATAGCAGATTTGACATGAAGACATTGTTGATATAATGCCTAACAAAATAAGATTCTTTTTAATAATGACAATTATATAAGTATTTTAACTTTTATAATATAAAATTAAGTATAACAAAACCTTCAATTTTTTATTATTCTTTGTTTCTGTGTACATTTGAATTTCAAGAGCGAAAATTTCCAATAAGTGTGTACCCTTACGTTGATCATCAGTTCCATCATCCTTTTGACAAGAAGTATGAAGCTGACGCAAAATCTAATCATAATATAATAAAATCATAAATAATTGTTAAGAAATATTTAAATAAACAAATAAGTAATTAAGTATACCTTATTAAGACGAGTATATTCTTTCCGATCAAGCCAAAGTTTTGCTAATTTTAAATTGGTCTTAACCCATAATCTCTGTAAAAAGGAAATGTATGTTAAAAAGACAATCAATAATTGGAATAAAACTTTAACATCTCTCCCTGACCTCATTTTTAGCCTCTTCTAATGCATTTAAAGTTGTTGAATAAAATTCCTCCATAAAGGCCATATCTTGAGAAGAGGAGATAAAATCCAATATATTATTGATACTTTTTTCACTATAATTTCGTGTCACGGCAGACTTTGTATAAGAAAGAAGCTGTTTATAATATTTAAGGGTCTAAACATAATTTTATATAAAATTAATAACCGAACTATTATAATCAAATGAATCAAATTCACATAATATATATCTACCGCTTCATAATTTCCCGCTTTAAAAGATAATTTTGCCATTTGTTTTAAAGCCTTGAAACCCCTGTGTATATTAAATAAGTGTATATTAAATAATATTTTAACATTTTAAAAAAAATCAAACATAAATTTGATGATGATTTTAGATCCAAATACTCACCAATCACCTTTCTCTTGTTCAGTATCCACCACACTCTGAAATTCTTTAATGGCAACATTAGGATCATCCTCCTTCCGTGCTAATGAATGAAATTGAAAACAAATAAAAATTATTTAACATTTTATGAAAATTAAACAAAATGTAAAGTACACTTTTTAATAAAGAAACTATTTTAACGATTTTTAACGGTATATATCAAACTTTTACAACTAAAATGAGAATATTTAAATTAATATAAACACCTTTAATAAATACCTTTTGCGTTATAATATTTATTCTCTAAATCGACGTCAGGTTCTTCTTGTTCGTCGTCTTCATAATCGAAATTATAGTCCTCATCATCGTCTTCAAGCATAAAATCATCGTCAGACATATTTATATATAATGAATTACAGACTGAAATAATTAAACGGAAGTATAAACCGAATGCTAATTCGTAAAGAATTTGTGAATAATGAGAGATTTTTTTTTTTTTTTTTGAATCATCACATATACAAGTCACGTGTAAACTCACCAATTACATTAAGATAAATTTAATCTATGTGATTGGACGATTAAACTATTTATAATTATATAATTATATATAACAAACAACATGAAATTGAAATTGTTTTTGTTGTCAAAATATTAATAAAATATATTTTATATAATACATAACAACAATATATAAATACAACATATTTTTGATTTTAAATTTTTTAATCTTTTTTTTTTTTTTTTTTTTTTAATTTATAAAAAAAATTTAAGATTTTTAATTTTTTTTT
>QZLH01000400.1:46054-67738 GCA_003833135.1 Oehlia diaphana | reverse complement strand
TCTTTTTACAAACGTAAAATGGATTTGATAGTTGATCTAAAAAATACCCTTAAAAATTCCCAATAATTTAGACATTATTTAATTTATATTGCGTAGCTAGGTCCATTGCTTACCAAATATAGCATGGAAACGTAATCTTTACCCCTTGGTCAACTGGGGAATACTTGGCCATTCTTAGATAGATAATTTTTACAAGGGGATCGTTTGCATCGCCCATGAAGCATAGCACCGCGCTGATTGGTGTCAGAGAGATCCTTTGTCTTGTAAAAATTTACCCTTTCTTGATCATTTGATCTATCTCATGTGATTTTATTCTTCACATGCGATACCCTTTATTTTGTTCCTTTGTTGAGTTCTTTCCTTAATAACTTATTAACTCAACAATGATTACCCATCACTGTTGGTTCCACAATTTCTGTGTCCAAGTTCAATTCTTGGAGGTGATTTTCTTTTCTTACTAATTTTCAGTTTTACATTCTAAAAAGGAGAAGAGAAGAATTATAATTTTCGTAACCAGTGTGAATCTATTATTTTGTTGTTTTGAAGTCAATGATAATAATAATGTGTTAAAAATCGATATGTGTAAGTTGGATTAATCAAAAAGCCGTTGATCTAATTTAAGATTGATAAAAAGGGTGAGAATTTCGTATTGGTATTGTTGTGGTTGAGATAGGTATAAACGTATTTGTTATTTTGTTTAATAATGAGATCTAGTTTTAGGTTCAATTGAGTTGGGTTTGTTCGTATAATTAGAAATTTTGTTCCAAACTAGTAATGTTTGTCTGGAGGTTGAGATGTTTTGATCATTGTTGTTTTTCATGCAGTTTTTAAGTTCTTGATATTTTGTAGCTAACGTTATACGTTACCTCTCTTTTTCTGAGTTCTAGATAGTTTCTGTCTTTGATTAGGGGTAGTTGTGACCGTACGTATACTGTTGGTTTTTAGAAATTTGTAGTGCAATATTGTTGTGGTTATTATGACATTTCTTTAATGGAAAAGTTTGCTTTAGATTTCGTGTTTTTCAAACTCACGCTCTTTAACTATCTCCCATTCATCTCTTCATAGTGATATGACATAACCATCCAACGTTTCACGACTCCTCCTCCTCGTAACAACATACTATCACGTGATGAAAGACTTATCAAAACCAACATCTTATTTTCCTCACAATAATCTATATTATAATACGACTATTAGTAGTGATAATGCAGAAACGAGATATCATAAATGGAAAAAAAAGTATCTATTTTAAGAGCTAACGAAGAATATTTAACAAATATCAAACATTATCAATCGGTTGCGTGCGTGTGTGTTATGTGTGTGGTGGTGTTTTGCTTTCCCTCGCTCTTTCCCCTTCCTCTTCTTTCTCTCTCGTCCTCCTTTCCCTTTCCCCTTTCCCATCTTTCAAAAGAAACATTATCAATTATTTCATCGATAAACTTTTTCATAAGGTTTAACTTTATTAAAGTAATCTTCACCAGATATTTCATAAAATCTACTCACAACTACGACATTTAGGTCTTACCGAGACAAAAACACCCTACTGTAAAAGTAGATTGAGTGACGGGATATCGACGTTCAAGTCCCGTAATACGTGACACGATACTTATATCACCTTTCTTTTTTCTTCAGAAATTTCCTTTGATAATAATTGAAAGAAAAATTCCAGAGCTCGGTCATTGGCGTAATCTCTGAGATTATCAGATTCAGCGACAAATTTGCTAATCTCAAGCATTCCTCGACCACCTTCTGGAAATCCTTTTTCTACATAATTCTGATATTCTTCCCATTTTTTAATTGCTACGTTCGCTGGTACTTCTGAAAATTTCTGTACTGCTTTTTCAATCATATTCCCTGTTTCTTTCGAAATTTTTTCTAATTTTACAAGCAACGGATTAAGAATGTAAGGGAATAATGTATTATTTATTAAAATTTATTATTGATAAGATATGTCGTTGATAATTAATAATTTTTTTAGAATTAACCACGAGGAATGACTCATGGTACGCGGATCTTAGAGAAGAATTCGATTGAAATGAATAATAAAAATGTATACGGAATGATTTGATTTTTTTATATTCCATTTGTTTTGATAATTTATCTTTATGATAATATACATTGGATAATGAATATGAGTGGAATTAATTTGATAGAAAATTATTAATAGTGGATATGAAGAATTAGACGGAAATTAATAGAAATTTTCTGAAAATATATTAAGAAAATAATGGAAAAATTGGTGCAACCGGAATTTTTTTTTCTACTTAAAATTCACATCATATACCGTGGAAATCTGTGGAATTCTAAATAATTCCGCCATTTTCAATTAATCTGCGACAAAAACACATGGTCGGTATTGTCTATTTGTAAACTTAATTTAGTTAATTTTTTTGTAGTTTATATTTAAAACTGTATATTAATAACTTATTTTTATTACTATAGTAACATTATTAACAAATATAAAGACATACTTAATGATGAAAGAATAAAAATATATGTGGATTGTATTTTTGTGTATTATTTACTTGAATATTAAATATATTATTAGATTTGATGAATTAATTTGGCATAAAAATGCTTCCATCAATCATGCAACATCATAAGTTGTATAATAAATACTTATTATGTAAGCCGGATAAAACAGTTACTCGGCACAACGTGACCTCGTAACTGCGGCACTGGCGTTTATTAATATGATCGGTGAAATTTGCTGAGCTGTGCTCAGTAAATCCCACCAAATCATATTGCTTATTGCAAATACAACAGTTACTTCACTTACTTGCCGAGTAACTATTAAATACTGTATAACATTATGTAATGTCATAATGTATTCCGTATTCGCTTTAAAATTTACGAGTGGTTTGGCTAATTTGAAAATGATTTGATACCGCTTAGAAAGGTGATTAACAAATTAATCTTTGTACAAAACAATGCTTTTTTACAATTCGGCAACAGAATCTTGAATATCTAGTAATACTAATTTTGTTTGTTTCACTTTATTGTTAGTTTTTTTATTAGTATTTAGCAATAAAACTTAAAAGATAATAATTTATTAAGAAAATTTCTAATTTTAACCGGAGGAGAAATTTTGTATTCTTTTTACCTTTAATTTAAGATCAATTATACAGAATTCAATATAAAAAACGATCCCTAATATGAACTTATTTTCCATAATTTCTATAGATCCGGAATATTTCAATTTTTGCATAATATACAGTCGATATCTAGTATAAAGAGACCTTAATTTATTATAATCCATTAATACATCCCAATGTTATAATTTATCATAATACATGTGATGAAATCACGCATCCTTTGAACTTGCTTCTCAATTCTCAATTATTAAAGACAATAACCTACCTCACATTCAGTCTCTAATATTATAAAAAATTATTAATTATTCAGTTTAATCAGTTTCTAAATAAAATATACCTTCAGTAAATTATTTGACACCCACATCCGGAAATTTTTTTTCTTGCAGTGGAGGTATATGTGTAAGAAATTTTTACAACTACTTACAAATCTAACACAAAATTAAGCAAAAAATTTCCTATTTAAGCAGATGATGCTAATATAACAAATATTTTGGACCGTCTCCATGAAATAATTGATTTCGGTTCTGACCATAAAATTTTTAAATATACCTTTTAACTCATGCTGATAGACCTTTATCCATATTTTTAAATAATCATCATCCCATCCGCGAATTTCTAGCGAATAGTATATCAATGAGATGCAAAGCATCTCATAATCTCATTTTGAAAAACAGAGAAAATTCAACGCAAGTTTCATATATCTCGGATCACATTGTTGAAATTTGCGCTGCGCCTCAACCACACTAAATGAGCACGTTTTTTTCGAATTTTTAAATATAAATTTATACACTATATATGTGGCCGAAACTTGCCGAAAACATGGCCGAATCCGAAAGTTTGAGATCAATGCATATGGGCTTACTTGATGATCGGAATGTCGATCATTTTGGCCAATATTAACGTTAATTTTGGCCAAAATGATCGACATTTCGATCATCAAGTGAGCCATATGGTCCGAAACTATTTTATAATTCTGGCCAAATTTTTAGTGCTGGCCAGAATCACATATCACGTGACATCGGATAAAGTTGGCCACCAGTAAAGATTGTTACACAAAGAAATTTTCATGCCTGCGATTAGAGTTATGATCTGTCATCCGTCACTGTCAGATGAGGTAGATATCTGTCATCTGTCGGATGAATCAGATGGATCCGATCTGACTGATCAGATGAAACAGATGAATAATCCGAACCTGGGTTAATCGCAGAAATTCCATGGAATTTCGGAATTTCACAGCGTTCGGTACTGTGGATTTTGAATCCTAAATGCCGCAATTCTACTATAAATTTGAAAAATAATTAATGATTTTTAATTAAATATAATTTTTAAATTTGTTATTAATAAAAAGCAATTTTTTTTTGTTATTACATAAAAAAAAAAAGTCGCTCTTATTCATTTCATTGAAAAACTGAAAAAAATGGATCGGTAGGTTAATTTAATTAAGATTAAAGATATTTTTTTTTTTCTTTTTTATAATGCAAAAAGTATTCTAATAGATATAATAACATTTACCTTATTTTATCATTTTAGTTGAGTCCGGCAAATATCTACAAGTCTAACCCACAAAAAAAAAACAAAAATAGAATGTTAATAAATGTTCTTAATTAAAAAAAAACCACAAAAACATACCATCCCCAAAGTCATTACATATAAAAAAAAAGAGTTTTTTTTAAAAAAATTTCAAAAAGTTAATCTGACGGATGAAACAGATCATCCGGTCTGCGATGAAATTTTGTGTTACATTAATGTTACACAAAATTTATAATGCGGTAAGAAAATTTCGGCCCAACTTTCGTTTCGATTTAGAATGATTGGCCGATCGAGTTTCGGCAACATGTATATTATACACATTGAGAAATAAAGGGAGGCGAGAAAAAATTTAAATTTGATATTTGAAAAGAACAATTAGAAAAGCTTTATTCGTTATTATTCACGATACAAGTAATTCAACGGGTTATATTTTGAGGACCGACCAAAAACAATTTCTTTATATAATTTAATTAATTGAACATGGCATTTAATAAAAGTAAAATTACTTTCCTTTTTTCAAGAACTTCTAACGTATCAATGCCCAATTTAATCATCAATTTCTAAAGTTTGAGACGAATTAATTCTTTCCCAAAATTCTTCCAAATATCTTCTAAAAACGTCGGTAATAGAATTATTTACAGGAGCGTGATCGTAATATATATTCTTAAATATTCTAAACCATTCCTTCACCTCATTCTTATTTATTTTGATCACCTTATTATTTTTTCTTCTATGTTTCTGAGTAATTTTATTAATTTTATACTCTGGTCTATTGCATTCATAACTAATATCATAAAGCAACTTACTGTTTAATTCTAAATTAAAAATAATTGGTAATCCTATTTCAAAAAATGGTTTAATTATCTCTTCCTCGTTGGATAATTTCAAATATGGCAAATAATTTGCTTTAAATGGAATTCTGTCATTGCAAAATTCTAAATAAATAGAACAAATTGAATTATAAGCTTGTGAAGTAAGATGTTCCGGAACATCTAATTCAGGATTTTCATTTAATTTTAAGTCTATCCAAATTCTTGATTCTAAAATATCATCAAAACATAGTTGCGTAATTCTAGAATTTGGACCATATTTTTTAAGTACCCAATAATAAAAATTTGAATGAACCGACAATGATCTCAATTTTGATGATTTAAGTGAATTGGAGTCATATTTAAACCCAACGTTATAATGATTTAATGCGTCTTCTAAAGCTTCTTCTGGTTGATCAATTCTAATAATTAAGAATTCCAATAAATCAAATTTTCTATGATTTCTTTCGGGTTTTATGGCTTGGATGAGGCAAGATCGAGAAATAGTGGATTTTGATTCATTACGAATTTTTTGAAACGAACTTATCAAAAGATCACCCATTTCATTTAATCTATGTTCGAATAAATGAAACGCTTCTTCCATAACAATTTCAGTTAATTGGAATCCGAGATCAAGGAGTTGTCTTAAACGAGTTACAATGGAATTAACGTCAGGAATTACCCAACTATTGGGTGGAGTAGGAGGGAATAAAGTTAAAAGAGCGCCTTGCATCACGAGTTCGTTGACATCACTACAAACTTCGCGATAGCCAATTTTCTTCCACAAATTTACTAAATCAGGATGTATCAATATTGCTCTAGCCACGACATTAAGTTGACGACTATTTTCATAACCATCCTTCGGAGGATAATCTTCATGAGCTCTCGCTTGCATTAATTGAATATATTCTATGGTATCTTCGAAAATAGGTTTAGGACGAGGTGGGAAAGGCACAAACTTTTTATTTAAAATCAAATCTTCAATATTATTAAGATTTTGAAGAAGTTTTTGAGGAGCATCATTAATGACAAGAGGACCAGCCGATAGAAAATGAAATAATTCCATATCATTTCCTTTCATCACAAGATCATGATCACTTAAAGTATTATATCCTTCAGTGATTAGTTTAGTAAAAATAGGTAATGGTAGATTACTAGCCCAAGGACAACGTAACTTCTTTTGAAAAGCACGAATTCTATCATAATCAATTTGATTTACATTATGTTGGATCTTAAGTTCTATAAGTTTTTCATCATATGACCCAAAATGCATTAATAATCGTTGTACAAAATATCTAGAAATTATGGCATTTCTTGCGAGCAATGCCTGAACAACGTCAAGCGTTAAAAAATCATTTCCAAGCCTAACGCCATGAAACAAAGCGTGTGATCGACCATATTTATATATTAACCATTCCCCACGAACATGAGGATCTTGCGAGACAGCATACCATTTGCGATCTGTAAGAATAAGTGAAATAGGTGTATATATAAATTTAAATATTTCACTTCTAATTTCATGAAGTAGAGACTGCATGGCAAAAGGGAAAACATTTCCAACATTTCCCCCTAAAACGATTATTATATATTGAAATTCATTAGGTCATACACAAAGTTATTTGTGCGGCTGTGCTACTGTACTACAATCATGTGCAACGCGCCCCTGCTTCATCAAATTTAGAAAATTATGAATGAAAAATTGCCATATGGGTAACACTGCCTGACTTTGTTGTAAAGACTCGGAATTTTGGTGACACAAAAAGAAACCGTACAAACATCCTTTGATATTTTTACCAAAAGCAGCTATGCATAAATTTTTTATTTACATAATTTAAAAAATATTTTTTTACATTTCTTAGATATCTATTATTCCTCAAAAAAGAGTAAATAAACAGTTTGTTTGACGATAGCGATGTCATAATTATAATAGAATTATGATAGATCAACCCACGTTCATACGCAACTGGTAGTGGTTCTTGCTGCATTACGTAGCCATAAAGAAATATACGATACTTTAATATAATTTAAGTTAAGGGGTGTGTTATAATCTTTTCTGTTTTTTTCTAAATTATAAATGTTTGTTTACATTTATTTACATTTGAAGTAACATCATTAAAAAGTTCTAACAAGGGTAAATTTGCATTAATATTTTACACAAAATTAATTCTCACGATAAAGGAAATGATTCGAAGAATAATACAGTTCTAGAAATTATAATGTAACAACAAAATTATCAAATACAAGTTTCTTAAAGGGATTTTATATTTTATTCAGGATTTAGAAGTTGGAGATTCGTGATGATATTAAGTAAGACTGCAAGAGGGATGGATAAAAATATTTTAAATATATAATGGGAAAAGTAAGAAAAGTAAGGTCAATAAATCTTTTTTTCTTTTATTCGTTCGAATCTTTTCTAAATGATTGTTCTTTCATGGAATAGTTTACCATAAAAAGTAAATCTTCCGACTTGCCTATAGAATATTCTTAAAAAAATAAATAAATAAATAAAATTAGTAATTTTTTTAAAAACTTAAATTATTTCTCTTATTTGTATTCGTTTATATAAAATTTCGGAGTCAACCTTGATCCTAGAAACGAAAAAGGGGGAATCGATCGGCTACTAAAGAATTTAATAATTTAATTGTCGGACCGAAATCGTAAATTCGGCAAGATTAAATCATGTGATCTTGACTTTGTTTTTAATATCTGGTATAATTACGGAAGGTTTAAATTAAATTAATTTAGATATTTTAGATATTAGTACGGAATTTATAATTTATACTTACTTGTATGTATATATATATATATATTATACCGTATATAATTCTAAATCAAGTACGATAATAAGCTTAGTTATTTCTCATAAGCTATACATTTTCCCCTTTATTTCCTTTATTAAAGTTTCATTGTGACACATTGATCTTCGAAAAAGAAACCAATAAAAATCTTATTTCTTTTCTTCATATTAATATAAAAAGAAATTTATATACGATTCTGGCAGTTGATTTTTTTTATGAGTGAAACAACAATTATTGCTCATTCATCCAATTTATCATTCTCTTTATTATTACCTTTATCTTAAATCCTGCATGTAGTAGATGATTAATAAAAAGATATTAATATATAAAAGCTTGTGATAAAAATAACGAAACTATTATTACGCCAAAATAACGCCGACCTCCTTAAAAAAGAATGACAAAGATGATGAGGTTTCGTGAAATTCAAAATTTGGCTTATTATTATATAGTTATACTTATTAGGCAGAGTTAATATGGAAAGATATTGAATGATTGAATGTCATTATACCATGCAGTGGCACATGACAACAATCATTATTGAATAACGAAGTGGTTATATCCCTAGTAGCCTTACGTGATCATGATAAATTAATCAATTTTGCTCATATTCGGCATGTTACATCATTTATTGCCGAATATCATCATCTATCTCATGATGTAACATGCTGGATATGAGCAAAAATTATTTCTATCATGATTTTATGATTACGATCGTGCCAACACATTTTTCATACAATGTATTAATATTAATATTCTACCGAAATTTTAATTTTTCAAAAAATTTTATTTTAAACTTTTTAAAAATAAATGCTCACTTTTTTCTAAAGAAGAAACATTAACTATTGTCAATCCATTTGCAACAATAATACAACGTTTGCTAATTATAACGAAATAACGAAACGCCATTATCTCCAAAGAAAAATTAAACCTTGAAGTAAGCTTTATTTACAGTATAAGGAACGGATGAGATTATAACAATTAAAATCTATGGTATCTTCGTAAATAGGTCTAGAACGGGCAGAAGAGGTACGAATTTTTATAATTAAGATTTCGCGGAAAGTTTTTGAAAATAATTATTATTACTAAAACCAGCTGATATTATTTCCTCTAATCACGAAATTTTCATTAATTATTAAGCCATGCATTCGTAAAATTGGTAAAGATAAATTGCTAGCCCAACGAGAGCTTAATTTTTTTTGAAAGGAAATCAACTGATTGACGTTAGGTATGTGCATAATTATGTGGATATCAATGATTTACAGTACACAATGATCGTGAAATAAATGATTTACACACTCTGTAGAATATCTGTCAGTACTTTGTTAAATGGCAGGCGAGCATTTTCAAGATCTTCCATTTGCGACATTAAAATCCTCCATTGAAATTTCTAAACAACCATTTACATCAAAAATTAGGTTTCGCCCTTCTACTGTAAGTGTTCTTTCTGTCTAATTTGGCGGTCGTGTAGACCACCGTGGATACCGCTGTCCGGGGGCTTTTGGTCTATTGTAGGGAGAATGAAATTATCGATTAATTTTATTCATTAAATCTTTGATTCGGGGCTAACAACTGAAGCAACAGTTGACATATTTTATTCTTTTACTTTTACCTTTGCCCATTTTTTTTAATAAAGTAAGCTATCTTTTATAATTTTCGTGAAACTGCATGGGAAATTGTTTGTAATGCTGTTACGTTTACTTACAAATTTTACTGATTATGATAAAATATTTTTTTTATGATCTTAGAAAAACGAAATAAAAACCAAAGAAGCTATTCCTTATTCAAAGAAAAAGTAATTTTTTTTATAATTATACTTTGGATTGTTAAAAAATTTATTTTGATAAATTAAATGTTTTTTTACTTAGACTTTTTTACTTAGACCAACTACGAGTCTCTGCCGTTATATCACTATACAACGCTCCTTCTATGTTCAACAATGAAATGCTCACTTCTAGTTAATTGAAATCCAAGTTGATTATAAACGATCAAATACAGAATTTACGTCAGGAATTACCGAATATTAGTTGGTAGATCAGAAAGAAATAAAATCAAAAGGCACCTTGCATAGCGAGATCGTTTATATCACTTCAAATTTCGAAATCAGATGTACGATATGGCTCTAACCACGACATTAGGTTGACGACTATTTTTATAACCAGATCTTCGTGAATTGATTTAGGACGAGGTAGAAGAGGTACAAATTTTTTTAAAATTATTTTTGAGGATCATCAATAAAGGACTGCTTGATAGAACATGAAATAATTCTATATTATTTTCTTTAATCATGAGATCAGCATAAGAATTAACTAAGTAATTCTAGGTAATAATGAAGGAAGAGGTGAAGGAGTAGGAGATATAGTAGGGAAAGTAAAGTTTGAAAAAAAAAAATGAGAAATATTTTATATTTTAAAATTCATAGAAACTGAAATAATTTAATAATAATAAATGGATAAACGAACCATAATGTACTGTTTACATTATAATTTCATCCATTCCTTGTGAAATACGTAAATAAAGCTTTATATACAAGCTTTCTTTAAGGTTTAATTTTTGTTGTGGAGATAATGATGTTTCGTTATTTCGTGTATTTATATCAAATTGCTCAGCATTCAATAAATCTTCAACTATTGAATGAGGTAAATATTGATAATAATATTCATGATCGTAATTAAAATTATATAAGGATCATACAATCAGAATTTTCTTGTTTAAATTTTGTAAGATACTAAGAAGTAATAATTAAACGTTATAATTGTTACGACTGGATTAATAACAGTAGCTGCTAGAGAAGTAAACAAATTGCTTTTCTAACATATAATTGTATAAAAGAATAATATTTATAATTTAATGAAATAGTGAAAAGAAAAGGTGATAAAATTTTTGAAAAAAAATTATAATTTAGGTTTTATAAAACTTCGTAGATCGCCATCACTTCACACCCTTTTCACTTATCATTTTCTATGAAAGAATTCTTTGTTAAAATAAAATTCTACGCCAAACCAGGCAAAGTCTGTGGAACGGTTTGAGGCTAAGAAAAAAACAAATCTAAGCTAAAATAGTCATGCGGTACTTTTTCTTATGATCACGTGATTCAACTTCTCACGAACAAAGTTGTGGGTGCAAATGATCGGTCAAATATGTAAAATTTTTTAAGCCAATTAATCATTTTATATATTGAACTCCTTGACTTAACATGAATATAATATAAATCAACATCCATTCTTTTATCATAATACATTTCCAAATTTGGTCACAATCAAATGTCAATAAATGTAATACAACGCCATTCTTAACTTTTTAAGGCCAGTTCATTCATTTTGATTGTGTTTCATTACACACTTTTTTTCCATATATGCAGGATCCGAAGCTAACATAAAAAAAAAGTTCACGTTTAAGTTTACGAAGAATTCCATGTACATTTTTTTTGTAAAGGCGTAAACTAAGCTAAAAATAGTCACTATTTTTGTTGATTTGTATAGTCAAATACGATCCAAAATCATCCTTTAATTAACTGACGTTGCAAAATTGTTGCAATTATATTAAAACATATTGCTTCTTTGATGTACGATATAATTGAATATCAGTAATATTAGTGATGGAATTTTTTATAATTTTAGTTTATATGAATATTTAACTGTGTTAGCTAATATTTTTTTTGTTTGTGTCTTTATAGAGTTACTAAATAAAAGAAGACATAAACAAATGATTATAATAACATTTAATGGAAATATATGATTCGTCAGTTTATCATCACTTGCGTAATTATTTTTGATTTGCAAAGTTGGTCGTAAAAAAATTTTTTTAGCCAAGGCCAATATCCAAAGACCTATAAAAAATAGGGTTGTGTGACATTTATGATATTGACGAGCCAATAACAATTAAGAAAAAATAATTTCGGATAATAATTTAATAAATAAGGCTTTAATAATTATAAAATACTATTTTTAATATTATTTTTAAGTAAAGAAGTTCTATTAAAAAGTAAAATTACTTAGAATATTTTACTTAAACTGGATAGCTTGCTTTTTTTTATACATTTGAGGAGTTTCATTCACTATTTTACCCTATTTGGGTTAAATGGACATTAAAAAAATTACCGATGATCATTTACTCCGGACATTTTTACTTATAAAATGACAAGTTACTTCTTTTTTTCGCGAAAATCAAATTAAAAGTATTTACAACGAATTAAATAATCCAAATATTCAAGTCATAAATACCCTAATTTCCCTAATTTCACTTGATCTTACGGATGCTATTTCACTAGATCAGCAGTCTCGCGCTGATTGACTAATTTATAAATACGGTCGTGCACACGCGGGGGATGTATACATCCTCCACATTTTAATTTCTTCAAAAATAACATCATATTTATATTATATTATAAAAATAAGTCTCCATTTGTTTTTAAAGATGCAACATATCTACTTCACCAGCTACTGTTAATCCAGTCGCAACAATTATGCAACGTCAATTAATTATTAAGGTAAGGTTTTTTCATAGTACACCAAGGGATAAAAATTTTTTTTTAATAATTTACAAAATTATTCAAGAAAATTCGTATTTTTTTAATGAAAATGATCCTGATTATGACCTTAATTACGATCATGAATTTTTATATTCATATTATACAACGAATTATTATGTCAGGTGTAAATTATTACCTGATTCAATAATTGAAGATTTATTGAATAATGAGGAGTTTGATATGAATACCCAAAATAACGAGATACCATTATCTCCATAACAAAAATTATGCCTTGAAGAAAGCTTGTATATTAAACTTTATTTTACGTATTTCACAAGGAACGGATGAAATTATAATGATAACTTCATAAATAAGTTAGGACTGGATGGAAAAGGTGCAAACTTTTTTATTTAAAATCAAATATTTAATTATAATAATGCATCAGGAGATTATATGAGGCTAATATTAGCGTAAAGTTGTCAAAATATGTATAATCCCTGGAAATTTATACTCTGTAAAATCTATAAATATACAATTTTGCATAATTTACACTTAAAACATAGTTATTTAATAAGGCGTATCTTAATAACTTCTTGAACATATATATGATTTAAATAATCTACACATAAAAACAATTTAAAAAAAATATTTCATTAATTTTGTATCTTAAAAATTCTACATAAGTAGGTAGTTCAGCAATCTACACTTTAGAAATTTGCATAAATACATGATTTTGCATAACCCACACGAAAATGTAACCTAAAATATTTTGAATAATTTTGTATTTAAAAAAGTTGATTAAAATTTACACAAATAGATATTAGATATATACGCTAAAAAAAATTGCTAATAATATATGATAACAATTAAAAATATTTTTAATCTACACTAAAAAAAAATTTATATAAATACATTTTTATTCAAAGATAAATATGAAAAAGAATAACAAATAGTGTAGTGGTCGGATAATGAGACTTAACATATTAATAGTTTATCTTGAGTCGATTCTTTGATTTATTTTAAGTGTTTATTTTATATATTATAATTGAATACAAAATTGATCAAATATTCATGCCTCCAAAGAAATTACCAAACATAAGCAACCCTGAAAATGTCAGACTTTGACAATAAACGCACGAATTTTTAGATGTCTATTAATGCATTTTAGATCTTACGATGAAAAACTTATAAAACTTAAGATCCAACATAATGTTAATCAAATGATTTTGATATAATCCGTGTCCTTTCAAAAGGAATTACCATATTCCTCCGAAAATAAAGTAACCCAAAAAATATGCAACTTAAAATCCAACATAATGTAAATCTGATAGGATTCTAACTTCGAAGTTCTATAAAATATTTATCATAAAATCAAAATGCATTAGACGTTGTAAAAATACTAGAAATCATCATATTTCTTGCGAGTAAAAGATTAAGCATCAACTGTTAAAAAATCGATTCAAAGTCTAACATTGTGAAATAAAGCGTGGTTCGACCACATTTACATATTAATATCCGCTACCACGGACCTGCTGTGAGATGGCATTGCGATCGAGAATCAAAATTTAAACAAAACAATCATTATTCATATTATTAAAGATATGTATTGTATTAATATTTTATGCTACAACACTGTAGATAAGAACGTTGTATAAACCCAAATTTAAATTCCTTCAACAACTTAAAGAATCATTAGATTATATAGTTCATTTTCACTCACTTAAAAAGATTAGTATCGATTTTCGACTGGTTTTCACCAATCTTTAGGTATTATCGTATCTATTATATTATTAAATTATAGTTTATTTATTATATACTGGCAGTAACCTGTTGCGTTCAGTTACAACAGGATTAATTTATGTCAATCTGCTGCTTATCTATAAAATTTATACCCATGGCCTTTTCCCTTTTCTGCTACAGACTTGTTTTTACATAATCTTTTTTATGTTGTCAACTTTAAATATTTCCTGAGAGGAATCATTTAGATCACAGCATTAATAATACTTCATATTTATATTTATAGAAAATTGATACATAATATACGAAAGATGTACGACAGTCGTATTGGAAACATATTTAATTTATGATTTTTAATTAATATCATTAATTATTTTATATTATTGAAAATTTACTACAACTTTATGTTGGATGGATTAAATAATAATAAAATATTTTCAACAAAATGTATAACAATAATAAAATCATAAAATAACAAAAATAAAATTAATTAAATTTTTTTTTTTTTTTTTGGGTTTTGAAAATTTTGAAAAAAAAGATTGAAACTAAAAAAAAAAAAAGAATCAAAAAAAAAAAATTTATTTCAGTAACCGAAAATAAAAAAACTAATTTTATTTTTCGGTCTTATCAAAAAAAATGTCCAATTAAAATTTCGACCCATCAGAACGAACACATGATCTGATGGCCAAATCATAGATTGGCCGCAGACGTATCACGCGTTTCCATGTTGCACAATTTATACACTAAGGTGACAGTTTTTTATATGTAAAATTATAGATTTATATGATTTTAAAATATTAAAATATTAACATATAAATAATTAATTAAAAATTTTAATTAGATATTGATATTAATTATAATTGTTAAAATGTTATGAATCATTACGAAAATCAGAAAATCAGAATGTTCTTGTAAATTATTAATATACTATGAAAAAACCTTCTTTTAACAAGTAACTGACGTTGCAAAAATTGTTACAACCGGAGATCTTTCATTTACTTGTTTATACGAATTAGACATATTGGTCATCAGTTTTCATTAAAATCTCATTGAAATTTCACTCTCTAAAACTAAAAAGGAAAACCGATCAAAAAAAATCCAAATATAATTAATCATATCGGTCATATGAATAAATGAATTCAAGTGCGACTATTAATTCTTTTTTTTCCCATTTTTTAATAGTAAAAATAAAGTAAGCTATTTTTTATAATTTTTCATGAAAACATAAAAATATGCGAAAAAAATGCACTTATAGGAATTGTTTATAACGCTATTACGTTTACTTACAAATTTTAAAATTTTACTTATAATAAAATATTTTTTTTACACTCTTAAAATGTCGATAAGCACCTGACAGATCATTTTTTTTGTTGCGGAAGGTCTTTCTGGATCGACAAAGATATTGTCCAAAAAAACTTTTATAATCACGTGAGGAAGGCTAGGAATTCTCAAGCCTGATTTAATGGAAATAATGAAAGAAATTTACGAAAAAAATATAAAATTTGGGTTTTATATAAGATACGATAATAAACTTCGTCTCTGGCTATGCAACAATTTTTGATCGCTGTCGCACAATCTACGTTTGATTCGTCTTTTTTTACGTTGTTTATTTTTCCTTGGCCTCAAACCCGTTTTTTGGGTTGCACAGACTTTGGCAACTTTTACCTGCATGTGATGTGAATTTTATTTACCGAGAAAACTACAGAATTCCAGAATAGAAGACGCGATTCATAATCTTGTATATGCAAAATTTTTCTTGGCTTGTATAATGAACTACTTGACTTTAAAATAACATGAAAATAATATAAATAGAAATAAATGACAAGTTATTATTCGGAAGTAAATTAGCCCCTTTAATCTATTTCCAAATTTGGTCGCATTTCAATGTAAATACAGTCACAGCCCCATACTTTGAAAAAACATTTTGTGTAATTATTAAAAACATTAATCTATGCAGTTTTTTCGACCAGTTCATTCATTCATTGCATATCTATGCAGTTTTTTCGACCAGTTCATTCATTCATGCATATCTATGCAGTTTTTTCGACCAGTTCATTCATTCATTCATGTCTATGCAGTTTTTTCGACCAGTTCACTCATTCATTGCATATCTATGCAGTTTTTTCGACCAGTTCATTCATTCATTCATATCTATGCAGTTTTTTCGACCAGTTCACTCATTCATTCATATCTATGCAGTTTTTTCGACCAGTTCATTCATTCATTCATTTATTCATTTTGTTTGTTGTTTGCAGTTATTCATTGTTTCATTACACGTTGTTTTTCCATATGATCATCTATATCATTTCATAAGCGAATATGTCCGTTTTTCTTAAAAAAAATGAATGGTGATTGGTATTTGAATGTAAATGTTTACAAATAGAGAAATAAAAAATAAATATTTTGTATAAACTGATCAAATTTAAAATTATATTATTATATTATTATTTTAATAATATCTTGTTTGAATTTTTATTAAGTAATATTATATCGGTTTCTTTTACTAGTATCTTTATTTACTGACTTTTAATTAATTACATATTATCATATTATTCCTATTGTTCAATATACACAAAGTTAAATATAGCGCCAAAAAACCAGCAAGACCAAAAAATTATAAGCAAACTTATTGTCAATGCAGGTTATTAAAAAACCTTATATTTTAATACTAAATAATTAATTTGTTAAAAAGGAAAACCAGTTTTTTTCTTAAGAAGGACATCGTAATGTTTATATATTGCATAATATGACTCCGAATGTCCACTTTTTACATATCTTATTACGAATAGTGTACGCATATCATACATAATATATAACATCTCGTGGTACCGTGCCTTAGATAGCTTATGATCACTTGTAAAATAAGTATAGTTGACGAAAATCTATATGGTATTGTTTTTTTCTATACAATATAATTTTTTATCTATATCTGATATACTATAATTCTTTATTTATACAATCATATAGCTTTTATCTATACGTATAGTTTTTTTACACTATACTATACAACATCGGAAGTATATATCATACTTAATAACTATATTATCTGAAAATATTGTAAATACGCAGTTACTGATATTAAGTTTCTGCGATGTAACTAATGTTTCAAATTTCCTTATAAAAACTCAAAATTTTTAAGTCGATTTTTGAATTCCAATACCACTCAAAACAATTTAATAAAAAAAAAAAGTAGAAACTTTAAGCTTCCTTTATATGAATATATTGAAGTTTAGGATCATCCATTCGTTCCCATAATATTTTCAGGAACGGCCTTCTACTCCCTTTTCCATTTGTCCTTTAAAAATAAAAAATTACAAATTATTTTTATTCTTGAATTTTTTTCTTCATAAAAATTCGTGCTTAGCTTGATAGAAAGATATTATATTAAAATTACTAGCTTTTACCTTTATTGTTATTTAATAAACTCGTATCATATATATACTACTATATATACACCAAACCCGATTACAAAAATTCTATAACCTTATTTATTAAAATTATTGAAAATAAAACTCCGATTGTTTAATAAATCAAAGAAACAACATGTCTACTTCTCCAGCTACTGTTAATCCAGTCGCAACAATCGTGCAACGCCGATTAATTACTAAGGGAAGATTTTTTCATAGTACATCAAAGGATAAAAATTTTTTTTTAATAACTTACAAAATTGTTCAAGACAATCCTGATTTTTTTAATGATAATGATCCTGATAATAATTTAAATTACGATCATGAATTTATTTATCAATATCATACAATGAATTACTTTGTCAGGTGTAAATTATTATCTCACTTAATTGTTGAAGATTTACTGAATAATGAGCAATTTGATATGAATACACGGAATAATGAAACACCATTATCTCCACAACAAAAATTAAGCCTTGAAGAAAGCTTATATATAAAGTTTTATTTACGTGTTTCACAAGGAACGGATGAAATTATAATTTAAATAGTACCTTATGGTACGTTATCACATCTATAAACTTATTAAATTATTTTGGTTTCACGTAATAAATTAGGATTATAAAGAATAAAATATTCCCCCTTACACCATACTTCCTTCATCTTTTCAAACTTTACTTTCCCTCATCATAATTCCTTCACCTCTTTCCTTCATTATTACCAAGAATTAATTAGCAACCCTTATGAATTTATTATGATTAAAATTTTTTACCATGATGGTTCCATTTTTACTAAATTAATTACTGAGAATATAATACTTAATTAATCAGAATCTCGTGATTAAAGGAATGATATAGAATTATTTCATTTCCTATCAGCTGGTCCTTAAGTAATTAATTAGCTCCTCTTAACGAAGATGCCGTAGAATATTCAATTAACGCAAGCGAGAGTTCATAAAGATTATCCCCCAAAGGATGGTTACGAAATAGTCGTCAACCTAAGAGAGATGGAAAAATATGGTATTCCATGAAATTTGCAGTGATGTCATCGAACTCGTGATGCAAAGTGCTGCTTCAATTTTATTTCCCTCCTAATCCACCAACTGATTGGATAATTCCTGACGGTTGATCTTGGATTTCAATTGATTGTGGAAGAAACATTTCATTTGTTATGATGAAGATTCAGCACAACTAAATCCCTTTGTCACCTTTTTCATCAACACTTTTATTAAGCGGATTTAATATTTACTCTACAAATCTATTCGTTATCTCCATCCACCTCTTTCAGATGAAGAATCAGCTTCGGCGAGAACGCAAAAACAAAATAATTACTGCGTACATACGATCATATTATGTAATCACCAGAATATAGTTATAGAAAGATATCACTTTCTCTTCAACAAATTTCTGGTGAAACATTTCTGAAAAAGATAGTAAATTTCTTTCACGAAAGGACTTACACGTTCCACTTGAGGATATATTAATGATGCAATTAATGACGACGATGATAACCTTCACTATCACCTCGGCGTTCAATCCATATTCTCTAATGACGACTTCCTTGTTAATTAGAAACGTCGTGTCATGTAAGGCTCTAAGGAAAAAAGAAAAAAAAACAATTCCCTTTATTTTTGAACTATTTCATATTGATGGTATATTTACACATGGTGAAAGAAAAATAAGGGATATTAAAATTAGATAGATACCTTTTGTAAAATTTTTATTTCTTGATTAGGGCATTTTAATTTTTTTTTAGTTATAAGCTAGCCGAGTCTGTGTAAATAAAAGGCGGGGCGATTCCATCATGATGGGATTTAACTACTAATAGTAGTTTTAATATAACAGTCTTGTCTATACCATAGAAATAAAAAATAACAAAATTAATTTACTTTACCAGGCTCAACAATCATAAAAAAAAAAAAAATTTAAGATTCTTACATTTCTTTTATATAATAATTTATACAATATGTAGTATCTGTTATTTAAATTCTTATAACAACAATTTTTTACCTTCAATTAAATGTATAAGTGTCAACGAGTCTAAGGTCGAAAAGTTGAACTACATTAGGAAGACCTTCCTTTGTATAAACGAATTTTCCATGACAAAAACTTTTTGTACATCTGATATACGTATATTAGGATAGATAATAATCGACCAGTAAATAAGAGAAAGAAAATAATTATTTTTTGGAAGAAACTCTCACATATTTAAATGGAATTCCGATACTTGTCCTATGTTACTCAACATTTCCATAAAAATCACATGATGTACAGTACTCAAATAGTTATTTAGATTTTTAAAATAACAGATAATAAAAAATTCATTGTGTTACCTTGTTCCTCCATCCAATTATTTTAAGTAATGTACATACAACAGGTCGATCGTCCAGTAAAAACTAAACTATGGATTAACTCCGCCTTATAATAAATTCCATACTAAATTAATATGTTGTTATATTTCCATAAAATTAAACTCTTCTTATCATTTACACCCCAAATTCCATAAAAATATTTTAAATCACTGTCTCTTTCATGTGACAGTTTGTTTTTTCCAAAAAAGATTTTTCATGTCTCGAAAATAAATAAAGTAACACTTTCAGACATATCTACACAAGGAAAAAATTTTCTCTTTAGTGTTTTTCAAAAAAGTGAAACTACTACATTATCTTTCAAGATATTGGGTGTTTATTTGAATTTTTATATTTTTAAAATGCTAATTAAATGTAAAGTTATCAAACTTTTAAATTTTCGGATTTTTTAACGGTAATGCCTCCAATTTCACGATGTAATCGCCAGTTGAATAAGGCACGTGAAATACGAGCCCAAAAATTAAAAGAGAATAAAGACAATAAAAACAATGATTTATTTATTGTTATATTATTGTATGTATGTATAGTACAATAATAATAGGATTAGGAAAATATAATGGGACCAATATTATTATTGTTGCATGATATTTATTGTTGCATGAAAAAAATCTTTAATAGTAAAATTTATAGGGGTCCACATATTTAATTAGTTGACCGTACACTCTAATGCGGTATGTTTTTGAAAAACCCCTAATTTTGTTTTTAATAGCAATGAAAACTAATCATTATCGTTAGAAAAATAGAATTTTCTTAAATAATTTTGTAAGTTATTAATTTATCGTTTGGTTTACACTCCAGAGTGTTACGACCTTTACATTTTAGCAGTTACCGTAACTAACAGACTCAGTATTAATAATGCGCCGTTTAAATCTTAATTAAAACCGATTAGTAAGAGTAAATATAATAAATGACTTACGTTTTTTATTCATTTGGTAGTACTAGGAGGACCGGTCCTTGGTCTTAGGACTGATCTTTACGGTCTTCGACCCAGGACTTGCATATAACAAATCACAAATATTTTTTTTCCCATTTTTTAATAGTAAAAATAAAGTAAGCTATTTTTTATAATTTTCCATGAAAACAAATAAAAATATGCGAAAAAAATGCAACTTGTAGGAATTGTTTATAATACTGTTACGTTTACTTAGAAATTTCAAAATTTTATTTATAATAAAATATTTTTTTTACACTCTTAAAATGTCGAAAATAAAAACCAAAGAAGCTACTCCTTATTCAAATATTCAAATTTTTCTTTATAATTATACTTTAGATTATTAAAAATTTAATCATTTTAATCACGGGACTTTGCATGTGCATCACTATATTATGTTTCACGATTTTTTTTTGTTGCACAGCGCGGAAGGTCTTTCTAAGATATTTTATTTATTTATTTTAAGGTAAGCCAGGAGAGTACATTGATAATAATGAAGTGAGAAAAGAAAACTAAACTCGATAAAAATACACAATGTAGTACT
>QZLH01000400.1:14223-29301 GCA_003833135.1 Oehlia diaphana | reverse complement strand
AAATCAGTCCATTATAGATAGTATAATCAATAGTTAATTTTTACCGCAAAATTTCCTAGAAACGGATAAATAAATACATATAAAATTTGCTACCTAGTAGGTATAACTACATTTGCATAATCGTGTAAATGATGCCGATCAGGGGATAAATTATATTTATTATCAGTTATCCTCATAAGTTCATGCAGATTTTACATAACGGTTATCTCATATTATTATGTATTAGCATAATAATAAAATTATTGGATAGTAACGGGAGTTTACTATAAAAATTGCATGAACGGTCCCGTCAAACTGATAAAATTATTATTGGATGATTTAAACTATTATTTAGTTTAATCATCCAATAATATATAATTATTGTTTTCTTGTTCCTCTAAATTGGAAACAATCTTCGGTACGTTTTAATATTCCTTTTATATCTACAGTATATACCATGATTTCTCTTCTTTGATATTCATTTTGAAATTTGCTTTGTTAATTTCGTCGATTAAAGTTTTATTACGGGTTTGTGTATCCGAATGACACGTTGATCTGACAAAAGAATCTAGATTAAACTATAACAGATAATGCAATAACAGATAAATATTGATCATGAGGTTCATAACATGATTAACGTACTTTGATAATTGGATTATATTTTTAGGAAGCATTGTCATAATTAAACGAAAAATAAAGAACATTTCCTATTATATTAAATTTTCAATGACTAATGAAACAAATTAAGAAATAAAATTCGACATTTTTTTTAGAGTTTATTTTGTGTAACCAATAGATTCCGATACTTATGATGAAACGACAAAGATCAACACAAATACAAGAAGTTTTGATTAAACAAATTTATAATTTCGATTTTAAAATCTAATATTCTAGTTCTATCAATCTGATTTATGCACTTTGTTAACAATATCTCTATAAAGAATATTGTTCTTTTTATCGGTTCAAGTATACGTTAATCGATAAATTAATTTTTATATTTATACCTTAGAGACATAAACTAAGCTAAAATAGTTAGCTTTATTGTTGGTATTTAATAACGATCTCGTATCATATACAGTATATATATATAAATACACCAAACCCGATTACAAAAATTCTATAAATTTTTTACCTTTTTTCATTAAAATTATTGAAAATAAAACTCCGATTGTTTAATAAATCAAAGAAGCAACATGTCTACTTCACCAGCTACTATTAATCCAGTCGCAACAATCGTGCAACGCCGATTAATTACTAAGGGAAGATTTTTTCATTGTACACCAAATAAGAATTTTTTCTTAATAACCTACAAAATTGTTCAAGAAAATTCTGAGTTTTTTAATGATAGTGATCCTGATTATAATCTTAATTACGATCATGAATTTTTTTATCAATATTATACAACGAATTACTTTGTTAGGTGTAAATTATTACCTCTTTTAATTGTTGAAGACTTACTGAATAATGAGCAACTTGATATGAATACACGGAATAACGAAACACCATTGTCTCCACAACAAAAATTATGCCTTGAAGAAAGCTTATATATTAAGCTTTATTTACGTGTTTCACAAGGAACGGATGAAATTATAATTTAAATAGTACGTTATGGTGCGTTATCACATCCACAAACTTATTAAATTATTTTGGTTTCACGTAACAAATTAGGATTTTTAAAAATAAAATATTCCCCCTTACACCATACTTCCTTCATTTTTTCAAACTTTACTTTCCCTCATCACAATTCCTTCACCTCTTCCTTCATTATTACCAAGAATTAATTAGTCAACTCTTATGAATTTTTATATTTCATGATTAAAATTTTTTACCATGATGGTTCCAATTTTTACTAAATTAATTACTGAGAATATAATCAGAATCTCGTGATTAAAGGAAAGATATAGAATTATTTCATTTCCTATCAGCTGGTCCTTTAGTAATTAATTAGCTCCTCTTAACGAAGAAGCCATAGAATTTTCAATTAATGCAAGCGAGAGTTCATAAAGATTACCCCCCAAGGATGGTTATGAAATAGTCGTCAACTTAAGAGCGATGGAAAAATATAGGATTCTATGAAAATTTGCAGTGATGTCAACGAACTCGTGATGCAAGGTGCTGCTTCAATTTTATTTCCCTCCTAATCCACCAACTGATTGGATAATTCTTGACGGTTGATCTTGGATTTCAATTGATTGTGGAAGAAACATTTCATTTGTTATGATGAAGATTCAGCACAACCAAACCCCTTTGTCACCTCTTTCATCAACACCTTTATTATGCGGATTTAATATTTACTCTACAAATCTATTCGTCATCTCCATCCATCCCTTTCAAATAAAGAATCAGCTTCGCGGGAACGCAAAAACAAAATAATTACTGCGTACATACGATCACATTATGTAATCACCAGAATATAGTTATAGAAAGATATCACTTCCTCTTTAACAAATTTCTCGTGAAATATTTCTGATAAAGATAGTAAATAAGGACTTTCACGCTTCCACTTGAGGATATATTGATGATGCAATTAATGACGACGATGATAACCTCACTATCACCTCGGCGTCAATCCATATTCTCTGATGACGACTTCCTTGTTAATTAGAAACGTCGTGTCATGTAAGGCTCTAAGGAAAAAAGAAAGAAAAACAATTCCTTTTATTTTTGAACTATTTCTTATTGACGGTATTTACATATGGTGAAAGAAAAATAAGGGATATTAAAATTAGATACCTGTTATAAAATTTTTATTTCTTAATTAGGGCATTTTAATTTTTTTTTAGTTTTAAGCTAGCAAAGCCTATGTAAATAACAGGTGGGGCGATTCCATCTTGGTGGGATTTAACTATTAATAGTAGTTTTAATATAACTGTCTTATCTATACCATAAAAATAAAAAATAACAAATTTAATTTACTTTATCAGGCTCAACAATCATAAAAAAAAAATTTAAGAATTCTTACATTTCTTTTATATAATAATTTATACAGTATGTAGTATTTGTTATTTACATTCTTAATAACAACAATTTTTTATCTTCAATTAAATGTATCAGTGTCAAAGAGTCTAACTAAGGTCGAAAAGCTGAACTACAGTAGGAAGTCCTTCCTTTGTATAAACGAATTTTCCATGACAAAACCTTTTGTATATCTGATATACGTATATTAGGATAAGTAATAATCGACCAGTAAATAAGAGAAAGAAAATAATTATTTTTTGGAAGAAACTCTATCATATTTAAATGGAATTCCGATATTTGTCCTATGTTACTCGACATTTCCATAAAAATCACATGATGTACTATAGATTTTTTAAAATAATAAAAAATTTATTTGTTACCATCCTATTGTAATGTAACATACAACAGGTCGATCGTCCCTTTTTTGAAGTATGTTATTTATGCGGTACAGTATTAGGGTGTGCGGTAAACTAATTAAGTCATATCCGTCTTATAATAAATTCCATACTAAATTGATATTTTTTATACTTCCATAAATTAAACTCTTCCTATCATTTACACCCCAAATTCCATAAAAATATTTAAATCACTGTCTCTTTCATGTGACAGTTTGTTTTTTCCAAAAAAGAATTTTCGTGTCTCGAAAGTAAGTTTTTCTATAATTATGCTTTAGATTATTTAAAAATTTATTTTAATAGGTTTTTATACAAGCAGACAAGCACCTGACAGATCATCATTTTAGTCACGGGACTTTGTATATATAGCAAGTCACTGCTGTTGTATCACTATATTATGTTTCACAATATTTTTTTGTTGCATAACGCGGAAAAGGTCTTCCTGGATCGACAAAGATATCGTCCAAGAAACTTTTATAATTATGATAAAACTTAATCACGTGAGGAAAGTTAGAGATTCTCAAGCCTACTGTACACTTTTCACTAAACTTCATTTCACTAGACATTTTTGTGAAGAACGAGATATTGGCAAAAACTGGAAACTTTCTTTTCTTGTTTATTAATAACAAGATTTAATGTTTGTTTTATGATAGTTTAAATTGTTGGCAGTATTTATTTATACATAAAATTTATATAATTTTATATTTATAATTAATTGAAGATAAAAATTGTCATAATTTACGGATATTACATATGAGCCATTATGAGGTATTATATAATAAAGGAATGGGAATGTATGGATTACGATCGATAAGTATTTTTTTATTTGGTAGACATTTAACATTAGTTATTAAAATCACGTGATTAAATCCATTAAACGAAACCATCAAAAAGAAGCCGATCTCCATTTAAGCTGTACAGTACATTTTCCCGACACAAATGATGATGAACAATATCATGTGATTATGTTGTTGCATATATATTAGCTAATTGTAGAAAAGCCTTTCTACAGGAACACCTATAGAGCTTCACTTATGGGACTTGAAAATCTCGGTAAGCTGTTTTCCCGACACAAATGATGATGAACAATATCATGTGATTATGTTGTTGCATATACTGTATATTAGCTAATTGTAGAAAAGCCTTTCTACAGGAACACCTATAGAGCTTCACTTATGGGACTAGCTATTTAGTGAAAATCTCGGATAATCAGCGCTTAGCGTTGTTGTATTTTAAATTTTATGTTCAAACAAATGAAATGCTTCCTTCCATAATAATTCCAGTTAATTGAAATCCAAGTTGGTTTAATAAACGATCAAATACAGAATTAGAAATTACCCAATTAGTTGGTGGATTATAGAAATAAAATCAAATTAAAAGGCAAGATCGTTGACATCACTGCAAATTTCGAATTAGATGAACGATATTGCTCTAACCACGACATTAGGTTGACGACTATTTTCATGACCACCCTTTGTAGATATTCTTCATGAGCATTGGTAATCTTCGTAAATAGGAGGTGGAAATGGTACAAATTTTTTTAAAATCATTTTTTTGAGGATCTTGATAAAGGACCAGCTGATAGGAAATGAAAAAATTCTATATCATTCCTTTAGTCACGAGATTCTGATTAATTAAGTATTCTTCATGAGCTTGATAATCTTTGTAAATAGGTTTACGATGGAAAAGGTACAAATGAATTTTTTTTTTTTGAGGATCTTAATCAACTACTAATAAAGACTGCTGATAGGACATGAAAAATCTACTATGTCATTTCCTTTAATCATGAGATCATAGTCATTTAAATTATTTTCAAGTAATTAATTAGTAAAATTGAAAAATTTATATATAAGAATGATGTGATAAGACTAAATAATTCTAGGTAATATTGAAGGAAGAGGCGAGGGAGTTAAGAGATATAGTAGGGAAAGTAAAGTTTGAAAAAATGAATGAAGTATTATAGTGTAGGAGAGAAATATTTAATATTTTAAAATTCATAGAAATTGAAATATTTAATAATAACAAATGTGATAAACGCGCTATGATGTACTGTTTACATTATAATTTCATCCGTTCCTTGTGAAATACGTAAATAAAGCTTTATATACAAACCTTCTTCAAGGTGTAATTTTTGTTGTAGAGATAATGGTGTTTCGTTATTTCGTGTATTTATATCCAACTGCTCATCATTCAATAAATCTTCTACTATTGAATGAGTTAATAATTTACACCTGACAAAGTAATTTACCGTATCATATGGATAAAAAAATTCATGATCGTAATTAAGATTATAATCAGGATCATTTTCATCGTAATAATTTGAATTTTCTTGAATAATTTTGTAAGTTACTAAGTAAAAATTTTTATCATTTAGTGTACAATGAAAAAATCTTCCCTTAGTAATTAGCAAACGTTGTATAATTGTTGCGACTGGATTAATAACAGCAGCTGGTGAAGTAGACATATTGCTTCAGTATGACGTTGAATAAAAATTTATAATTTATTCAATGATTTAAGTAAAGAGTGAAAAGAAAAAGGGATAGAATTTTTGAAAAGAATAATTTAGGTTTTATATATAATGATAAAACTCCATCGCATCAAGAATTCTAAAGTCGGAATAAGTCTGTGCAACCCCAAAGGCTAAGAGAAAAAGTTAACACGCACGTGACAACATTTGCCAATTTGAAACATGAAATAGAATATCATAAACAATCATTACCTAATTCAGTTGTTATTCGGGAAATAATCGTTACCTCCGTTAAACATTTCACCTTTTTTGAACTCTTTTGTTTTTTTATAGCCCTTATTGGATTTTGTGTAATAATTTAAAAAAAAGCCCAAAATTAATTTATGCAGTTTTTTTACATGTTGATTGTTTGTAGAAGTTATTCATTCTTTCATTACACTCACTTTATATCCTTTCAATGAGTTCAATGAATGTTTTTATTTTTTTTTAAAAAAAAATGAACTAAATGTGAATAGTATTTGAATGCAAATGTTTACAAATATGGTATAACGGTTTCTTTTACTAATATTATTATTTATTTGACTCGTTAATTAATTACACATTATTCCCATTATTAAACAAAAAGTAAATATAGCGTAAAAGACTTCAGCAAGACCAAAATAAACCTTATTGTCAATGCAAGATTGCAGGTAATTATATTTTTATCATTCCTTATTGTTAGATTAAATATAGCGTAAAAAATTTCAGCAAGACAAAAAGAATTATATGAACCATATTGTCAATGAATGTTAATAAAAAATTTAGATTTTAAAATCTCAGAAATTCTGATGATAATGTTTACAATGTTATATGCGTAATTATTAACAGTTAAAAGATGAACATTGCATTCGGTTAGTGTCGTTTATCCTTGTTTCTCAAAAATGGAAATAATCTGCTGCGTTTATTCCTCTTTCTTAAAATTCCTAATTAAATATGTCGTGACGCCATTATTATTATTATACACATATTTATTTTGATGATAAATTATACTACATATTTCCTTAAATGAAATTAAAATCATATGTTTCTATAAAAAAAAGCTAAAAATAGTCCAATATATCTGAATTACGTTATGTTATCTACAAACTTAATAAATTATTTTGGTTTCACGTAATAAATTAGGATTTTTTAAAATAAAAAGTCAACTCTAATGAATTTTTATATTTCATGATTATTGGTTACAATTTTTAATAAATTAATTACTGAGAATATAATCAGAATCTCGTGATTAAAGGAAAGATATAGAATTATTTCATTTACTATCAGCTGGTCCTTAAGTAATTGATTAGCTCCTCTTAACGGAGATGCCATAAAATATTCAATTAATGCAAGTGAGAGCTCAAAGATTATCTCTAAAAGATGTGTTACGAAATAGTCATCAATTTAATGTCGTGGATAAAGCGATAGTGACACACTTTAATTTGGTGTTTATGGAAAAATATGGGATTCCACGAAATTTGCAGTGATATCAATAAACTCGTGATGCAAGGCGCTGCACCAACTGATTGGATAATTCCTTGGATTTCAGGAAGAAACATTTCATTTGTTATAGTGAAGATTCAATACAACCCAATCCCTTTGTCACCTCTTTCATCAACACCTTTATTAAGCGGATTAACATTTACTCTACAAAATACAAATCTATTCGTCATCTCTATACTCCCCTTTTAGATGAAGATTCAGCTTCGACGAGATCACAAAAACAAAATAATTACTGCGTACATACGAACATATTATGTAATCACCAGAATAAACGACAGTTATAGTATAAGATATCCTTCTCTTCAACAAAATTTCTGGTACAACATTTCTGAGAAAGGTAATGAATTTCTTTCACGAAAGGACGTTCCACTTGATGATGCAATCACGATGATAACCTCATTATCACCTCGGATAAGATGATTACATTAATCCATATTCCCTATCGTCGATGAATATGATGACTTCCTTGTTAATTAGAAACATGGTGTCATTAGCACATTCTCTAAAGAAAAAAAGAAAAAAAAAATTCCTTTATTTTTGAACTAGAAAAATAAGGAATATTAAAATTAGATAAATATGTACTTTTTTTAAAAAATTTTACTACTTGATTAGAGCCTTTTAATTTACCATAAAATAAAATAAAAAAAATAAATTATTTACTTTACCAGGCTCAACGATGATAATAAGAATTTACACTGTATGTAGTATCTGTTATTCACATTCTTACAACAACGATTTTTTACCTTCAATTAAATAATAGGTAATACTTGTCAATAAATGAGTATATACGAACATTTAGGATAGACTAGCAAATAAAGTTAGAAAGAAAATAATTATTTTTTAATAACCATATTTGATAAACTTAATTCTAAATGGAAAAACTCAATTCCCGATACTCACATAAAGGGCGTTTAAATTTGCCTATCAGTCCTATTCGTTGTTTTGCATAATCTAACCAAATATATTAAAAACGAACATTAAACCAATAATTATAGTTTTTTTTTTCAACACCTTTTCATTCACTCTTTCATAATTCATTGAATAAATTTACACTTTTATTCAATCATACTTCACCAGCTACTATTAATCCAGTCGCAAATTACTATGAAAAAACCTTCTTTTAACAAGTAAATCGCTGTCGCACAATTTACGTTTGATTCGTCTTTTTTTACGTTGTTTATTTTTCCTTGGCCTCAAACCCATTTTTTGGGTTGTACAGACAGACTTTGGCAACTTTTACCTGCATGTAATGTGAATTTTATTTACCGAGGAAACTACAGAATTCTAGAATAGAAGACGCGATTCATAATCCCGCATAATGAACTATTTTACTTTAAAAACATGGAAATAATATTAAAAAAAAAATAAATGATTTATGATAGTTCATTTAGTTATTCGGTGTTTCATTTCCCATATGATAATCTATACATTCTATAGTTCCCGTGTGAATATTGCCGTTTTTATATTTTTTTTTGAAATAAATATAATGATAATTAGTTTCATTGAATGTAAACATTTACAAACAAGGAAATATTTGGTGAACATATTGAACACATTGAAAATATTGAGTAACTCATTAATTAACTATGTACTATTCATAAAGTAAAATATAGCGCAAAGAACTTCAAGAATTTAATTTATTTTCAATGCAGTTTTATATTATTGCGCTTTTCAAAATTGTGCTACCCCTGCAGGTCATCTAATAAAAAAGATTATGAGATTATGATTACAGGACGATTACTGGACAAAAACTGTCCGGTAATTGTCCTGTAATCGTCCTATAATCATCCTATAATCGTCCTATAATCATAATCATTCAGTAATTGTCTAGTAATTGTCCAGAAATTGTCCTATAATCATAATCACCAAGTAATTATAACGTATACAGAATACTGAAAACTGCGATAATAAAAAACAATCTAACTAGGAAAGATATCGTAATTTGAGTATTGTATAATGTACATCATAACTCCACATGTAGTGAATTGTTATGACTTTGAATTATTTATAAAAAAGAGAGTTTAAACGATGTTATTACGACATAAGAAATTTCTTTTGACACATATATTAATTATAATATGAGCCGACGCTTTACAATAAATGTACGGAATATTATGAATTTTATTTACTTTATTTTTTGATCATATTTACTAATCGAACAATTATAACCATCGAATTATTCGAATTGCTGTTTCACATTCATATCCTAAGATCGCCTTTTCGAAAGTAATAAAAGTCAGGTCTGGAAAAATTTGACTTATTTCAAGTCGCAAAAGGACCTGGAAGATACACTAACGAAGGCGGCCAAAAAAGGAGATGGGACAAAATGGTCTTTTCGAACATTCAGAGAGGTAAAAGATCAAGTGGAACAAGAGCGGAATGAAAGAAGAAGCCAACGAAATTTAAAAAAACAAGCACTGTTCAAATGACAAGCAAAGGACCTGTCATTCAGATCGATGGATTCGGATCAATTTGGAAGTCGTCATGAATGGGGCTTGGATGGGCTCTCAGAAAAGGAGGCGAATATGAGTAAAGAAGTGATACATCCCTCAGTCGAACCTGAGGAAGTGGTAGAAGTGGTTAAGGACCTTAGGACTGACCTTCAATTACGTGTTCCAGAGGAGACGGGCGATGCTAAAAAAGAAGAATGTATTGTACGTCTTGTCGACAAAAAGACTTTAACAGAGGAAGGCGTGGTTGATTTCATTAACGAGTATAGAGATATTTAATATAAGGGAGCGCCAACGGAAGATGTAGAGGAAGTAGGATGACTGCCATTTTTGGAAGCAGATTACACATCATTTGATAATAATCGAAATTGTGGAGCCAAAGAAGATTCCACAATTCAGGCCATACAGTTCTAATCGGGTTCCAAGTAAAAAGGAGGTCGAGAAGTTTGACGCTAACAATTATAAGACGAAAGGGTGGAAATAGACAAACCAGTGGACAGGCCGAGGAAGATAAGGGCAACGGATAATGAAAAGGTTTAGTGTTATCGGGTAATTGAGAGTTGGTAAGTTTTAGAATAGTCTTTGAGAATGTGGCGGGGTTTTTTGCTAGATATCGTAGATAGTAAAATTTTTACAAAAAATGTACATGAATGCCACGATGCCAAATTTAACTAGCAATAAGACCATTTCAATTGTGTATGTTTTTATTATCTTTTGGAGGGTTAATTTAATTTTAAGGTTCAACAATATAAAAGTGTAAGTGTTAGTTATTTCAATAACCGAACTAAAGGTAAATACCATTTGATGCTGTTTCATCATCCTTGTTCCTCAAAATTGGAAATAATCTGCGGAGTAACATGTTCTTTCTTTAACATTCCTTTTATAGTTACAGTACATTCCGTGACGCCATTTAGATTACACAAAAATAGTTAACGTAGTATTTATTCATTGCTCTGTAGTATCTGCATATTCGACTATATGTGATCATGTGGTGTATTTTGTAAATGATTCTGTTTGTGTAACAATTAAAAAAATAATTTTACCGACCAGTTTTCATTTTGATTGTTATTTGTAGCAGTTATTTAGTGACTTATTGGCTTTGAAAAAAATTTGTGTAATTAAAAAAAAAATAATTTTATCGGCCAGTTTTCATTTTGATTGTTGTTTATAGCAGTTATTTAGTGTCTTATTGGCTCTGAAAAAAAATGATTATCTATATCCTTTCATAAGTGAATATGTCCGGTTTTTTTTTAAAAAAAAGAATTATGATTGGTATTTGAATGTAGAATAAAAAATAAATATTTGGTATAACGGTTTCTTTTACTAGTATCTTTATTTACTGACTTTTTAGTTAATTACATATTATTCCTATTATTCAAATATATTTATATATATATTAGTAATATAATAGTCGATGCAGGTTATTGAAAATTTTTATATTTAAAATTTTTGAATTATAATCAGAAATTCTGATGGTGTTATTGACAATATAAGTAATTATTTAACAAGAATGTATTCAATGGTTTTAAAAAGGAGAACCAATTTTTTCTCTGCATTAATAAAAGCTTAATTTTCAATACCGTGTAGTAGTACGCTGACCGACTCTATTCAGTTATATTCCACACAAGGCACGCATATTATGCGTATATAAATCTATACTGTAAAAAATTTTGAATTTATTGTGATTTTGAATTATTTAATAAAAAGGAAAGGGTTTAAACGAAATTATTATGAAAAGCATATTTTAAGTAAATTTTTTCGATTCAATATATGAGCCGATGCACTGTTCATAATATTATAAATTTTATTTACTTTTTATATTATAATTACTGTATATTTAATAATCAAATAATTGTAACTATTGTTTCTTGTTCCTTAAAATTAGAAACAAATCTGCGGTTCGTTTTTATATCTACAGTACATACCGTGACGCCATATATATTCGGTAATGTATGATTTCCTTGGTTTACTGTATTTAATCTCGGTATCACCGTCTACTGCTCCAAATCCAATACTTTTATTTCTCACCTTTCGCTTTGAACCGATAAAGAATCGAATAAGAAACATATATTATTTATATTACATATTTTTTTTTTTTATAATCTACATTAAGATATGAGCATCTGACAGATGAATGATGCAACAACACATATTTCTCTTTTAAAAAGAAGCTTCAATATATATAACAAAGAAAATAATCACACAATGGAATTAATTCGTGATTCATAAAATGATTAGTGTAAAATTTACCGATCACTAATTTAATTAGAAATTCTTATGATTTCAGCCACCTCCTTTTCTTACATAACCACGCATCCTAATTGAAGTGGGATTTCACATAACTTTATTTTTATTAAAACACACCCTGATTTAGTGTTTGGATTTCACGAAATTGCAGTGATATGAGATCGGGGATCTTTTGATGGTTTTCGTTTAATGGATTTGATCCCGTGATTTAAATGACCGTGTGACAGAAAAGAAACTTTCAATTCTGCGTTATTTTGGGTTGATAACAACGAAAAACCTACCAAAAATCTTCACAAAGAGTTTTAGTTTTCCACACGTTAAAACATACCTTTAAACACTTTCTATTATTTATTTTTTTCGTTCAAGCGCTTACAGTATATAAAATTTTAGGAACAACGTAATATACTTCGACTCGCTTTGCTAGCCCTACACTCCCTAAATACCAAAAAACAGACTCCCATTTTTGGCTTTACCGTCGCACTTCGCTGCGGCCAAACTTATCATGTGGCATCACGTGGCAGTGGCATCGCTGTTAGTGTCGATCACAACTATAATAGGAAGGAGTGATGTTTACGCGTCACTGATCACGTGCAGCCACGAGTTCAAAAACACTAAGTATCTGAGGGACTTAGAATTTTTTCACCGTTATTTGTCACCGAGATCGACACTAACCTGGCACAGGTTTCAGACGTGCAGTGGCATCAATTTTAAATTATATTACACCAGCTAATACTAAGATAAGGTTATTTTCAAATAATAAAAATTTTTCTTAATAACATAAAAATTCATGAAAATAGAACAGCTTTCTTAAATAATTTTGTAAGTTATTAATTTATCGTTTTTGTTTACTATGGAAAAAACCTTTCTTTACGTTGTAAAATTGTTGATATTAGTGATAGAATTTTTATAATTTGATTTGTATTATTAGTTAAGTTTTTTTGTTTATGTCTTTACAGAGTTACTAAATAAAAGAAGGTATAAACATATGATTGGTATAACATTTAATGGAATGTACGGTTCGTCAGTTATCACTTGCGCAACTATGCAAAGTTGATCGTAAAAAATTTTTTTTTTATTTTGTTTAATCAAAGCCAATAGGCAAATGCCTTGTTTTTCCCATAACTTTATTTTTATTAAAACACACCCTGATTTAGTGTTTACGTAATAATATGATGTCAAAGAACTCGTGATACAAGGTGTTCTTTTAATCCTACTCCACCAACTAAATAAAATTTGATAATTTATAATTGGGAATCATTAAAAATGTTCCATATAATAATAAATATATTTATTATATTTTTCTTATAATTAGATCAACTTACGACATCACCTGAAAATCAGGAGACATATCCGATTCATGACATATATCCGGAGTAATTTCGTTTATTTTTAAACCTTGTATTATTTTCACGTACTAGCCTATTTTATTATGTGTCGCCAATTTCCCCTTATATCACTTAATAAAATATCTCATATTACACAAAAATATTTTATGTACTAAATTGCAACTGGTGATACACTATTTATATTATTCTAAAAAAAAAAAAAAAAAAGGCAATGGCCTTTTCCTTTCTGTCTCTTCTATTAGCATGCTAATAACAATTAAGAAAAAAATAATTTCGAATAATAATTGAATAAAAAAATTTTAATAATTAATTATCCATATCTTTTACAATATTATTTTCATATGACAAAAAAGAAATTTTAAAATTTTATTTAGTTGAATATAAAAAAATGCAAATTGTTTTTTTTATAATAAACAATTTTGTATAATGAAAATCTTGTGTGTAGCCTTTGTACCTTATATATTTACTATTAAAGGAAAAATCGATAACTGTACTCCTGAAACTTTGCGCGGAATAAAGATCCAATACTGTAAACAAATCAAATTTGTGACAATTAAACAATCCCGTAATATATTTTATTTACCCCATAAACATGTGATATTTTTAATAGTGAATTCTCCATCAAATTCTATTAGTTTATTATATGCATGACCCAGTAGTCTGGGATAAAGTGATGTAAAATTCAGCCACAAATAAATTTGTGCCGTCAGTTTTTTTATGAAATTGTACAATGATATCACTCCGCTCTTTCGGAGCATTTATTATAAAATGCATGGCCTAGTTACCTTTTCTCTCTACATTAGCAAAATAAAATTGTAAGCACAAACAACGAATTAATTAATCCAAATATTCAAGTTTGTAAATACTTATTCTCACAAATCGCAAATGGTATACTATCTCGCAAGATCCGCAGTCTCGCGCTGAATATATAAATACCGCCTTTTCGCAAATTTATAAATACGGTCGTGCTCACGCACTTTTTCACGCAGTAAGGCTCAGCGTATACACCCTCTCCCACATTTAATTTCTTCAAAATAACGTCGTAATTTTTTCTTCACTTGTTTCTAAATAAGCAACATGTCTATTTCACCAACTATTATTAATCCAGTTGCAAAAATCATGCAACGCCGATTAATTACTAAGGGAAGATTTTTTCATAGTACACCGAAGGATAAAAATTTTTTTTTAATAACTTACAAAATTGTTCAAGAAAATTCTGATTTTTTTAATGATAATGATCCTGATTATAATTTTAAATACGATCATGAATTTTTTTATCCATATGATACGGTAAATTACTTTGTCAGGTGTAAATTATTACCTCACTTAATTGTTGAAGATTTACTGAATAATGAGCAACTTGATATGAATACACAGAATAACGAAACACCATTATCTCCACAACAAAAATTAAGCCTTGAAGAAAGCTTATATATAAAGCTTTATTTACGTGTTTCACAAGGAACGGATGAAATTATAATTTAAATAGTACCTTATGGTACGTTATCACATCTACATACATTAAATTATTTTGGTTTCACGTAATAAATTAAGATTTTTAAGAATAAAATATTCCCCCTTACACCATACTTCCTTCATCTTTTCAAACTTTACTTTCCCTCATCACAATTCCTTCACCTCTTCCTTCATTATTACCAAGAATTAATTAGTCAACTCTTATGAATTTTTATATTTCATGATTAAAATTTTTTACC
>QZLH01000399.1:66428-82377 GCA_003833135.1 Oehlia diaphana | reverse complement strand
GTAATATTACGTTTTTAGTGTAATATTTCGAAATTTTACACCACCTCCGAAAGATTACACTAAATTACGCCTAAAAAAATTTCCTGATGTAATATAACTAATTTAATAAATATAACTAATATAATAAATATAATAAATATAATAAATAAAATAAATAAAATAAATATATCGTTAATACTAAATATAATTAATATAATAAATATAATAAAAATAATAAGCTAGGGTGGCTGTGGCTAAGTCAGCTTGGCACAGTTAAACGCAGTAAATCTTAATTTTTCACATGATCTTTTGGCACAGTAAATTGTAACTCCACATGTGATTAGGGTAACACCGTCAAAATACTTCTTCTATTGTTGCTCTTGATTCCATCGAGGAATTTTTTGAGGCGCAGATCTGTGCAGATCTGCAGGTGACATTTGCCACCATTTCTGCACAGATCTGCGACCCTGCTGAAAGACTTTGAAGGAGAAAATTTTATGATTTCTGCGCAGAACTTCAAAAAATATAGTTCTGCAAAAATCTTCAAAATTAAATCTGTGAAAAATTTCAAGAATTAAGTTTTGCGAAAATCTTCAAAAATTAAATTTTGCGAAGAAATTCAAGAATGAAATTCTGCAAAAATTCACTAAAAAATAAATTACTGTTTACCACAGTCATTATATATTGTATTTTATGTGAGTGTCAATTTATTTAATAAAAGCATTACAAATTGTATGTACAAATTAATTATTAAATTACACTAATTAACCCCACTTTCTATACTACAAATTTATATGTTGTTAATGATTTGGACATTGTTCCAGTTGGTACAATTCTAACAAATAATGGAAACCTATAAATAAAAAAAAATTTTGAAGCAAGCAGCTTCGAACCCATCATCAGGGAATTTTTTGAGATGCAGATCTGTGCAGATCTGCAGGTGACATTTGCCACCATTTCTGCACAGATCTGTGACCCCGCCAGAAGACTTTGAAGGAGAAAATTTTATGATTTCTGCGCAGAACTTCAAAAAAACAAAGTTCTGCGAAAATCTTTAAATTAAATCTGTGAAGAATTTCAAGAACTAAGTTTTGCGAAAATCTTCAAAAATTAAATTTTGCTAAGAAATTCAAGAATGAAATTCTGCAAAAATTCACTAAAAAATAAATTACTGTTCACCACAGTCATTATATATTGTATTTTATGTGAATGTCAATTTATTTAATAAAAGCATTACAAATTGTATGTACAAATTAATTATTAAACTACACTAATTAACCCCTCTTTTCTATACTACAAATTTACATGTTATTAATAGTTTAGATATTGTTCCAGTTGGTACAATTCCAACAAACAATGGAAACCTATAAATAAAAAAAATTTCAAAGCAAGCAGCTTCGAATCCATCCAAACCTATAAAAAAGAAAAGAACAGTTATTAGCATAAACTGTTCATAATAATTTTTTAAAAAAATAATTATAAATAAAACTAAGATTCGTACTTACAAATCTTGGTTCCTCTTTTTCTAAAGATCCCGAAACTTAAAATAAAGAAAAGAACAGTTATTAGTAACTGTTCATTAATAAAAAAAATAAAAGTTTCATCATACTTACAAAACTTTGGGGTTTCATTCTTCGGAAGCCCACTGGACCTAAAAAATAAAAAAAAGAACAGTTATTAGTAACCGTTCATTAATATAATAAAAAAAAATGAAAAAAAATAAGTTTTGTACTCGTACTTACGAAACTTTGGGTTTTCATTCTTTGGAAGCCCACTGGACCTAAAAAAATAAAGAAAGAATGGTTAATAATAACCATTCATTAATATAATAAAAAAAAATGAAAAAAAAGTTTCATACTCGTACTTACGAAACTTTAGTTTTCATTCTTTAGAAGCCTACCGGACTTAAAAAAATAAAGAAAAGAACAGTTATTAGTAACCGTTTATTAATATAATAAAAAAAAAACAAAAAAATAAATCAAGATTCGTATATATACTTATGAATCTTAGTTTTTTTTATTCTTCAGAACTCGAAAGCCCCTTCCAAGATACTGAACCTATAAAAAAGAAAGAAAAAGAACGGTTAATAACTGTTCATATTAAGAAAAAATAAAAAAAAACTCCAAAGAATTCATACTTATGAATCTTTGGAGTTTCTATACTTCAGAAGCCCACCCAAAAGCTAAACCTAAAAAAAAAGAAAAGAACGGTTAGCAACCATTTATAATATTAAAAAAAAAGAAATAGAACTAAGATTCATACTTACTTACAATCTTGGTTTCTTCCATTCTTCGGAATTCGAAAGCAACCCAAACCTAAAAAAGAAGAAAGAACAGTTATTAATAACTATTCATAATAATATTACAGTAAAAAAAAAATAAAACAAATCAAGATTCGTAGTAGTTACTTATGAATCTTGGTTTTTTCAGTTATTTGGAAATCGGAAGTTACCTGAACCTAAAAAAAATAAAGAATGGTTATTAATAACCATTCGTAATAATATTAAAAAAAAACTAAAGTTCACAACCTTAGTTCTCCTTTTTCTGACCTTCAGAAGTCTATCCGATCCTATAAAAAAAAAGAAGAAACGGTTAGTAAACCATTCCATAATAACAAAAAAGAAAATAAAAAAAACAAGATTCTTACAAATCTTAGTTCTCCGTTCGCCAAAAGTTCACTGAACCTATAAAAATAAGAAAGGAATGGTTAGTAACTGTTCTATAATATTAATAAAACTAAGATTCATAATACGAAATATTTACAAAACTTAGTTTTTTCCCGTTCTTCAGAAACTCACCCAGACGCTGAACCTATAAAAAAAAAGAATGGTTATTAGTAACCGTTCATTAATAAAATAAAAAAAAAATAAAAAAATAAAAGTTTCATCATACTTACGAAACTTTGGGTTTTATTCTTTGGAAGCCCATTGGACCTAAAAAAATAAAGAAAAGAACTGTTATTAGTAACCATTTATTAATAAAATAAAAAAAAAAATAAAAAAAATAAAAGTTTCATTGTACTTACAAAACTTTAGTTTTCATTTTTTGGAAGCCTACCGGACCTAAAAATAAAGAAAAGAACGGTTATTAGTAACCGTTCATTAATATTAAAAAAAAACAAAAAAAAAGACCAAGATTCGTACTTACTTATGAATCTTAGTTCTTCGGAACTCGAAAGTCTCTGTCTGAAACCTATTAAATAAAAGAAAAAGAACGGTTAGTAACCATTTGTTAATATTACAAAAAAAAAATAAAAATAAAGAACCAAGATTCGTAATTATGAATCTTAGTTTTCCCAATCTTCAAAAGCCTACCCGAATTCTATAGTCCAACCGGTGCTAGTGTTCTACAAAAAAACAATGAAAAGAAGCATTAATTCGTTTCTTAAATTTAAAAATAAAAAATAAAAAAAAAAAATATAAAATATATGTAAGTTTCAAAATGAAACTTACATTACTTCCAAGAAAAAGAAGTGGAAAGGGGAGAATAAAAGGGAAAGGGAAGGATGAAGGGGAAGAAAAGGATGAAGGAGAAGAGAAGGATGAAAGGAAAGGGAAGGACGAAAGGGAAGGAGAAGGATAATAGGAGAGGGACAAAGTGGAAGAAAGGAAAGGGGAGTTTAAAAAAGATAATCCTTTTTTTCATCTTTTTTAAACTTTTGATACGTATAATGCGTGATGTTCAATTAGCTGCAGATTCTGAAATTTCGCAGATTACTGCAGAATTTTTTAATAAATTTGCAAAAATCTGTAAAATTGCAGAATTTTGCAAATTTTATAAAAAAACTTCTGCGGTAATCTGCAAAATTGCAAAATTCGCAGAACTTCACAGAAATGCATAAAAAAAGTACAAAAAAAATGCAAACAACTGTAAATTTTGCAGTTCTCTGCAGATCTGCACCCTAAAAAATTTCCCGATGATCCACACCTATAAAAAAGAAAAGAACAGTTATTAGCATAAACTGTTCATAATATTTTTTTAAAAAAATAATTATAAATAAAACTAAGATTCGTACTTATGAATCTTGGTTCCTCTTTTTCTAAAGTTCCCAAAACCTAAAATAAAGAAAAGAATGGTTATTAGTAACCGTTCATTAATAAATAAAAAAAATAAAAAAGAATAAAAGTTTTGTACTTATGAAACTTTGGAGTTTCATTCTTCGGAAGCCTACTGGACCTAAAAAAATAAAGAAAAGAACAGTTATTAGTAACCATTCATTAATAAAATAAAAAAAAACAAAAAAAAACAAAAGTTTCATACATACGAAACTTTGGTTTTCATTCATCAGAAGCCCACCGGACCTAAAAAATAAAGAAAAGAACGGTTATTAGTAACTGTTCATTAATAAAATAAATAAAAAAATAAAAAAAATAAAAGTTTCATACTCATACTTACAAAACTTTGGGTTTTCGTTCTTTGAAAGCCTACCAGACCTAAAAAAATAAAGAAAAGAACAGTTATTAGTAACCGTTCATTAATATAATAAAAAAACAAAAAATAAACCAAGATTCATATATATACTTACGAATCTTGGTTTTTTTCATTCTTCAGAACTTGGAAGCCCCTCCCGAAATGCTGAACCTATAAAAAAGAAAGAAAAAGAACGGTTAATAACCATTCGTTAATATTGTAAAAAGTAAACTAAAAAAAATAAACCAAGTTTTGAACTTACGAAACTTGGTTAGTTCCATTCTTCAGAGGATACCCGAACAACCGAAACCTATAAAAAAAGAGACAAAGAATGGTTAATAACCGTTCATATTAAGAAAAAATAAAAAAAAAACTCCAAAGAATTCATACTTACGAATCTTTGGAGTTTCTATACTTTGGAAGCCTACCCGAAAGTTGAACCTAAAAAAAAAGAAAAGAACAGTTAGCAACTGTTCATAATATTAAAAAAAAAAGAAATAGAACCAAGATTCGTACTTATTTACGAATCTTGGTTTCTTCCATTCTTCGGAATTCTAAAGCAACCCGAACCTAAAAAAGAAGAAAAAATGGTTATTAATAACCATTTATAATAATATTACAGTAAAAAAAAAAATAAAATAAATCAAGATTCGTAGTAGTTACTTACGAATCTTAGTTTTTTTGGTTATTTGGAAATCAGAAGCCACCTGAACCTAAAAAATAAAGAATGGTTATTAATAACTGTTTGTAATAATATTAAAAAAAAAACTAAGGTTTGTAACCTTAGTTCTCCTTTTTCTGACCTTTGGAAGTCCACCTGATCCTATAAAAAAAAAGAAGGAACGGTTAGTAAACTATTCTATAATAACAAAAGAAAATAAAAAAAATAAGATTCTTACGAATCTTGGTTTCCCATTCGCTAAAAGTCTACTGAACCTATAAAAATAAGAAAGAAACAATTAGTAACTATTCTATAATATTAATAAAACTAAGATTCGTAATACAGAATATTTACGAAACTTAGTTTTTTCCCATTCTTCAGAAATTCACCCAGACGCTGAACTTATAAAAATAAAAAAATGGTTATTAGTAATCGTTCATTAATAAAATAAAAAAATGGTTATTAGTAACTGTTCATTAATAAAATAAAAAAAAAAATAAAAAAAATAAAAGTTTCATCATACTTATGAAACTTTGGTTTTCATTCTTTGGAAGCCCACCGGACCTAAAAATAAAGAAAAGAACGGTTATTAGTAACCGTTCATTAATATTAAAAAAAAATGAAAAAAAAGACCAAGATTCGTACTTACTTACGAATTTTAGTTTTCCATTGTTCTTTGGAACTCAGAAGTCTGCCTAAAACCTATTAAATAAAAGAAAAAAATAGTTAGTAACCGTTTGTTAATATTACAAAAAAAAATAAAAATAAAGAACCAAGATTCATAGTTACGAATCTTGGTTTCTCCGATTTTAGATGCCTACCCAAATTCTATAGTCCAACCGGTGCTGGCATTCTACAAAAAAAAATAATGAAAAGAAACGTTAATTCATTTCTTAAATTTAAAAATAAAAAAACAAAATTAAAAAAAAATATAAAATATATGTAAGTTTCAAAACAAAACTTACATTGCTTCCAAGAAAAAGAGCAGAAAGAAGAGAATGAAAGGGGAAGGAAAGGACGAAGGGGAAGGGAAGGATAAAGGGAAAGGGAAGGATGAAAGGGAAGGGAAGGGATGATAGGGAAGGGACAAAGTGGAAGAAGGGAAAATAAACTCTATTTATATATAATATTCATTTACAATATTTCGCGTCAATATAAATTTTATTTTTAACTAAAACTAAAACAGAAATCATCAATACCTAATAATTAGGTAGATTTAACTTGATAAATTTGTTACATAATAGTTATTTGATAAGGGGTTAGAATATCACCGAACTGCTTCAAGGAAGTTTAAAAAAGATGATCCTTTTTTTCATCTTTTTTAAACTTTTAATACGCGTAATATGTGATATTCAATTAGTTGCAGATTCTGCAATTTCACAGATTACTGCAGAATTTTTTAATAAATCTGCAGAAATCTGTAAAATTGCAGAATTTCGCAAATTTTGTGAAAAAATTCTGCGGTAATCTGCAAAATTGCAAAATTTGCAGAACTTCACAGAATTGCATCAAAAAAGTGCAAAAAAAATACGGAGAACTGCAAATTTTGCAGTTCTCTACAATTTTGCACCCTAAAAAATTCCCTGATATCTGAGCAGGCAGGACCATCAAAAGTTAATAATAACTGAAGTTTTTTCTTCCTTCTAATGTTAAAACTGTTCTTTTTTTTATTATATTTTTCTTTAGTTTTTTTTAGGAATAAATATGCACTTGACTGCAGTTATAGGTAAAGCTAGTTTATGGATATAAAAGTATTTTTGATTTCCAGTATAAAGCATTCGGGAGAAATGATAGATTTTTTTATATCGATTCATAATGCATTTGCCAATATATATATACAATTAAGATGTAGTACAGGATTGTCAGGCGATTATATTACATCATTACATGTGATATTTTTCAAGATTTATGACAAGAACATAATATATGCTTTATTTAAAAATAAAAAAACCTTGCCAGAAGCTGGCTTACATAAAAATTGCGATTATATTGCTATTCATTTTACTACTGAGATGTTTTAATATCTAAATAAATTATAATATGAATATCTTTTTCAGAAGGTTGCTTGGGAAAATGATCAAGAGTATTGTGCATTGGAATCAGCACCTGTCCTTCATCCTGTCTTCCACTATTCACGCTTATCATTACTCCTTCAGCATTAACCGATGCTAGCACTTTATCTGAATTTAAGAGAATTGCACGGACTACAAATTCAGTAATTGGAATATTATCAAATCAGGGAGTATGTTCTTTTTTAATTTGTGATCAGAGAGAATGGATGGATTCATTGTTGTTAATTTTAATTGTAATGACATGTTGTTGTTTAATACTTCCAACTGAATTGCTAGAAACAACAAGACAATTAAGCCTGATTTATAGCATTTTGCTTTTCCTAAATATTAATGTCCATAGTGAATAAAGTTTTGTTCGTACAGATGCAATAATCCTTTGAAACATTTTTTTCTAAAAATATATAGTAAAATATATTACCTTAAAATTTTGCGGGAAAGTTAGCTGAACTTCCATATACTCCTATATGCTTTATATCTTGCTAGGAAAAAGTTAAAGAGGTATGAAGTATAATTAGTATTGTTATCTGATGCCAAGAGTTCTATGAAAGCATATGTAAACGGAATCCTCATACCTTTTCACATATAGATCTACCAGAAAGACATATAGTTGTTTTTACGCCTGGTAATCTCAAAATTGTGAGTCCCTCAACCCTTCATAACATATGCTTTTAATGTTAATATTTACTTTTATGGTCCTGTGTTGCATGTAGACCTTCTTTCACATTTTTCTCATAATTGTATGGGAAAAAACAGGGTACTGGTTAGTTAATATTTTCTTTCGAATATATATGCAAAAATTATTATATTACACAGACCTGTCTAGTGATCTGCATATTTTTGTCGCATAATATGTGGCTCAGCAAATTCTTCTGAACTGACGATCACTGCTCCAGATCAGTTAGATCAGTAGAGTATCACCATTCCAATGCCAGTTCCCGATTAAGAAGTTCATCATCCATAACTATTACAGACATCTTCATCCCTCTGATTCAGTCTCGTCCTCAAAGTACGAATATTCAGACTCTGTTTCAGTATATTCTGAATCATAATACTCACTTAGGTCAAAATTCTCTATAGCCATATAATGCTTGAAAAACTTGGTTATTATGACCTCCCCATCTGAGTTATTTTCAGTAAAATTAGGGAATAATAATTCGTAGAATGTATATAATGGTGGAGACAGTATATCAATGTTATTTCTTACGTAATAAAGTCTTTTCTCTTTATTATTTTCCCAATATCTTGCATCGCATTTATCAATCCTACATCCCAACCTAATTAGCCAATTATTACTTAAAATCACATCATATTCAGGCTTGTCAATGACTAAGAAATGCTCATTTGATTTTCCACATACGAGAGGAGTTTCAGCTCAAAGATATTAGGTAAAGAAATGGAGACTACTTCATCACGAATCCATCCTTTTACCATTACCTTCTTGCCAGTGTTTGTTACGCTAATGCCAAGATCTTTTACTGTGGGATATTCTGAACCATAGATTCTAGTAATATATAAACCAATTTTTTGGGCAAGCATTTTACTGATACTATTATACCTGGATTTAGGATCAATTAATGCCTTAACAGTTATTTTGTCAATAACAAATGTACAGTCCACTATTAATCTTTTGCGAATTTCTCAAAACACCTCATCTTTCCATATATTATTTATAGTACAAGATTTTTTAAGATCCTGTATCAACATATTTTTTAGAATAAATAGTATTAGTTCTGGCGTAAGCAAATTAACTGTATGCATTTTATATGATTCAGAGATTTTTTCAATCGAAAATAAGGCTAGTAATCCACAATCTGTGGCCCAGCAAATTCTTCTGAGATACTGATCACCACTGAGATTATCCAGAAAGTTGTTCTAGTGTTTCAAGCCTTTCTATCAACTCATCCAAAGGAAGATTCATCCCCCATAATTTGACTTCTTGAAATTCCACAAAATAATTTTTTCCTCTTCACATCCAGAAAGCTTTCTAAGCCTTTCTAATTTTTGATAAAATACCCTTACGGCTTTACTGATTCATTACCTTGTTTCAGCTCTCCCACTTTGTATTTCTGTATTTCGGTAGAAAGTGTTGAATCTCTAACTAAATATTTGACTATCTCTTTAAAGGTTTTTTAAACCCAAACTCTTCTGCACGCGCTTTTTATTATCGGATGATAATCCACTGATGAATTTTACTTTAACATTTACATAATCCAAATCTTTACCAGTGAGTATAGCATAAAGTTTTACGTACTTGAAATATTTACTAATAAAGCTATTGCCCTGCGTCATTCTCAGCCTCAAGCTTGTCATTCTTAGCTTCAAGTTCAGTGATACGCTGTTTCAATAATCCAAGCTCAGATGACATGATCTATATATAACTAATACAATGTATATAAGCATTCAAAATAAAAAATGTGTTTTTTGACCGGGGCATCCAGCTGAAATTTGCTCAAGACAAGAATCTAATAAAGGTAAAACATTTCTTTATTAAATATTGGGAAGTGGATATTGAATCAATTATGAGTAATTATTTGGATGCTAGATTAATTTAGATAGAATAGAGGATTATTACTAAATAAATACAATGTTTGGGACATAGCACAGGATACATATTATTTTTTAATAAATATTGATATTGAAGAGTATTTTTTTCATGATATAATTAGTATCTGCAAAGTACATTATACAAGACCAATGATTGATGTATTGTTTTTGCAAAGATATGCAGTCTTATTACTGATTTCTGATTTTTTTACAATCTTCTAAAGATAATTCATCAATCGATATACCGGCTGGCCAGCCCTTTAAACTGAAACAGGCGTCACTGTTATAACCACCTCTATTGGTAGCTGTGTAATCTCCGGTATCACCCGGATCAACACCAAAATCAACCCAGTATGTTGTAGTATAGTCTAACGTGTGATAAGTAGCAATACCGTTTCTTATATCCACACCATAGTTTTTTAGATCATCAAAGAAAGGACAATGGTAACAATAATAATCACGATCATGGCCTGGAGGTATATAAGTTATGAAGTTTTGTGAACCATCCTCCTGCCAAACACAACATAAAGATTCTGTACACAAGTAAAATCAAATTAAAATCGAAAGGAATATACATAATATCAAATCATTCATGGAATTTAGCTCAATAAAATCCGATATAATTACCTGCATCACCACCTTCACTCTTAAATAGAATCTCATATGCTATATATATATATTAAATAAATTAAATCACTGTATTTGAAAACTAATAAATATTTCAGAACTTTACCTTTAGTGGCTGGCATCAAAGCTATGATATTCATTAAGCTACAGATGGTTACGATGATAATATAAGTGAAAGAAATAGGACGTCGCATAGTACGTTTAATGTGTTTAAAAATTAATTTTAATATTTTTTAATAAGCACTTTTCTTTCTTATTTATATAAGAAATTTGAAATAATCACGTTGTTAGATTGAATGAGGAAAAAATGGATTGTGAATACAAGCTAAAGCCGAAGAAGAAAGATGAGCAATCATTTCAGGGGAATTAAGTTTCTGAAAGTATTTTTTTTTATCCATTGATAGACGTAATTCAGAATCATACGAAATTAAAAATTTTGGTTATTCAAGATAATCAATAGGAAATTTCCTAAACTTTATCAAGTTTGGCTTAAAGTACGGTCTTTTTTAACCATATCGATATGACAGCATTCATTTTAAGAATGACAATCCGATATCGGACCGGATGTTTCATTGAATATGTTCAATTATCTTTTTTTTTTCTATTTTATTTACTAACCAAGAAAGAGGTTCTTAAATTAAAACACACCCTACACCGAACCACATGTATGCTGATTACTAAAATGCTAGTTGATTTTCTTGGTAAAATGATTTTCCATTATTCAGCTGTCGATTACACTATGAATTTTTTCCTATACATGTCAGATAAGCATGGGGGGACATTCCTAATTGCCGATTATTAAATTATGATATTAAGCATTGGTCTTGTGCCTGGCGATCTCAAAATTGCGAGACCCTCAGCCTTTCATATGCTTTTGTCGATACTATTTACTTATAGGGAAGGTCCTGTGTTGCATGTAGACTTCCTTTCACATTTTTCTCACATTTGTTCGGTGAAAAAAAATAGAGGACTGGTTAGCGAATATATATGCGAAATTAATATGCGAAAATGTCGCACAGACCTATTATGTAATCAGCCTATTTTTGTCGCACAATCCGTAGCTCAGCAAAAAATCTTCCGAGCTGAAGATCACTACTCCGGGCTGATGAGCCGTATTCCGAACTCAAAATTGAATATATGCTAGCCAGAGATAAACACAATCATGACAAGTGATACTAATCATAAATTGGTTCAAAGCGAAATACTTGAAAATCAACTACAGTCAACCTCCCATATAAGCACACCTCTCGGGACCAAAAAAAAATGATGTGATTATAAAATATAGTATAAAGTCACGTGTTTGGATCTCCGTGACGCCATAAACTAACGCCCTTAAAAATAAATTAATTAAAAAGCATAGAAATAATAGTTCATTTAAAGATGAATAATCACTAATTTCAAAGAAATTCTAAAATATATTTTAACATTCAAAAGCAACTATTTAAATTTTTAATATATACAAAAAAATAAACATGTTAAAAATATGGAAAAGATTTTATTCATTGAACTTGGAGAAAGAATACAAAAAGCTTGTATAATAATGTTATTATTATGGTCTTTAATTAATATTTTTAATTTTCTCATTTATTATTAATATATTCAAGACTAACAAAAAAATTAAGTCATGGTAAAATTTTTAAATTTTTATTATATGCAAAGTCAAATGCAATGTCCGTGTGTTTTTTACATAAATTATTAAATGAAAAAATAAATTAAAGAGTTGGTTCGGTTCATAGCTCGGTTCGGTTCGAACTGGGGCCATCAACTTACGGCTAAATTCTGTAATTCTGGCCTGAGTTAACAAATTTGCACTAATTTCCAAAAAAGGAAAATGTGTTACACAATCATTCCAAAATGGAATGTCACGTGATTTACAGAATTCGGTCAGTTTTGGTAGCTTTGGTCAAGTTTCGAAGTTTCGGCTAAGTTTTGGTAATTTCGGCCATTTTCGGGAGTTTCGACTAGAGTTTCAACCAAGATAATGAGGTGATATCACCGGTAATTATATAGGTTAAGTGAAAAATTGTTAAATCGCCCGGGTGAAATTAGTTATGATCTTCCTTAATTAATCCGAATTTCATTCTATAATCAAACGTCAAATTATTGATATAAGCTACATTATTATAAATATAATTTATATTATTCTAATATTACAATTCCTTCCGAACAATTCCCATTGCAAGGCATTGCTTCTTTTCAAAATTACCAGATCAGTATTAACGAAAATTCTGATGAAGAAATAATTTTTAGTTATCACATGAAAATAGAAACCAATTTCTTGGGTTTGGTCTCTAATCATTTTGATTAGATAAAATTTTACGCTATTCTGTAGTCCTTTCTTACGTTTATACTGTACTTCTATCATACAGTAGACATGACGAAGTTCACGTTAATCAGAAGTTTCTTTCTCTCTGTTTTTATGTTTCAATCCATTTGCATTTACTATCATGAAGTCTGCGAAGTAATTTACTTATTAACTTACAGTATATCAATTTATTTATCAAAGTTTAATTGCAAAAGAAGTTTTTATCATTTATATTTTATACATCAATTATTTATTAACAAAATAAACTTATATACATCATTTATTAAACAACAATATAAACTATTTATTAAAATTAAATTTGATTGAAACTTTTACTGTTAAATTCAAAATTATTATTCAGTTAAACTTTAAACCTATAAAAATGGTTACACATCCAGACAGACATACATTTTCGAGTTTTGGCTGTGACTCCTGCTTCGAACAATAGTTCTATTATTCATTTCGCAGTGATTGTATAAATTAAGAAAATTTTTTTAAATATTCTATAAATAGTGTTGATTAATACTAGTAATTAAGGAAAAAAAGAGTATTGTTATTTTCGATCATTACAATAGTGAGCGAACGGATAAAAATATATATATACATTTCAAAGAACGAATTCATATGTATACGACAAATTTTTATGCACAAACAATGTAAAAAAAAAAATCCTAAAGAACCATAATTGGAAGACTGGCTTCAATCGAAATAAATATGCATGCATGATGCATTCATGAACGTATTCTATTTTTAATTATAGAATGAACTTTAAAATGAGCAATTTATTTTTTCCTGAATTATATATTTATATATATATTGTTAATTAATTATTGTTTCTTAAATTAAGTAAAACTTATATTTAATAAAATTTTATTTGATAAGATGGTAAATTAATGATTCTTGAAGAATATAAAAGAAGCGACAATTTGCTTCACTTCCCTAACCAAAAAAAAAAAAAAATAAATAATTTTATTTATAAATTAATTTTATTTAACAATTTTTCAAAAATCAAAATGATTTCAAGAAAATTGCTCCTTTTGACTACGGTCGCCTTGTTTTGTATGATCTTTATAGGATCAACTCAAACCGCTCCATTGAATAAACGACAATCAGTTGCTTTCGCTGAGTTTTCTAACGGAATTGCAGGTCAATGGTCCTGGACATCTGATGCTAATGAATTTGAAAAAAGGGATGATGGTGATTATTATCGTTTCCGTGGATTATTTACTAGAGGTTTCGAAGAAGATACGAATATCCAAAATTATGAATTTTTTGTAATAACTAAGGATAGAAAGAAGATTGATTATACTCAAGACATTATAGAAAATGTCAAAATTTCCCCAGCTGGTGGTACTTCACCTTTTCAAAAAGTTTATGAAGGTTTTAAAGTTTCTGATTTTCTTGACGGTACCTTTTTTGTTAAGCATAAAGGAAAGAAATTTTCCGAAGCTTCAATTAAATTTTAGGATTCACAAATTTTTTATTTTTTTATTCTTTTTTTTAAAAAAAAAATATTATAGTATATACTCTATATACTAGTTCCTTCCTATTCTTATAATTATTTTTAAATTATCAAAATAATAGATAGTTATATTTTCTTAATATCTTAATAAAACGTTCATAATCTTTTAAATATTTTGTGTTCAATAAATTATTTTATTATACGTCCACCAATATTTGTATAGCGTGCTTATAATGATTTAATTATGTCAAATAATTTCTTTTAATACCACAATCAGTGATAATTAAAAAAAAATAAATAATTTCGTTCAAGAATTATAAATTATACTAAATTTATTGAGATACATAATTTATATTACATGGTGTAAAACCAATTAGTTATAAATGTAATATTAAAATCTGAATATAAAGTTTGCAAAAAGTTAATGTAAAGTTTGTCACTAATCAATATGATGTTCTACTGATTAACGGGTGTTATGCCACTTTCGTGCACACATCATATCATCGTATAACAACATATTCTGAAATAGAAATATCTTTCTTCGTTGTATTCTTATAAATTTATATTATCCTAATACAATACTTTTTGAATAGTGCAATAAATAATCGATAAGTTGATAGGTTTATATTTGAGTGATTATTTTGCAATACACAATACCTTTCTTTTTTTCGGATAATGTCATGCGTATAGTTAATAGTAAATGAGTGCCGATCTTCTTGTTACCTATCTATGTATTACTCGGGTCCTAAGACCACCTTTGTGTGTGTGTATGATGTATGACAATTTATTTATTTTATCCGGGTATTTATGCATGATTTTCGTTCTCCGGTTTTTTAATTTTTATTATTTTGGATATATTTTTCCATAAAAATATGGCGTAATAATAAAATATGGCGTGATAATAAAAATATGCAATATTTCATAAACAACAATTTTTAATACGCATTTTATAATATATATATATGAATAAATTAATGATTGTTAAATTTAGAGCTAGGTTAGGATAAATAAAGTAGAATTTAATGCATGCATAACTTATTTTTGTAAAAATAGTCTTTTGCACTCGAAGCACAAATCACGTGATTATTTGTATTACTAAACAGAATAGGCTGAATAGCCATTTACTGATAAGTAAAGTTGTGACTCTGAATATAATTCTAATTGTGGATTTAGATGCATGCCGTACATATGATATTGTCTCAGAACTTTAGTTTGCCTGAATTAATTAAACAAGTTGTATTTTCACACAGTCGTTGACAAAAGATATACTTAATTTTACATTTAAAATAATAGATAGCATAAATTATTTTTAATTGATTTTAAAAACAATTACATTCTAAAATTCTATTTACTAAATAGCATTCAAATCCTTTTTCTTTGATAAAATCATTCTTTTAATTCCAATTTTAGATCTATTTAAAGAAGAATTTCACAATTTGATTTATAAAAAAAAAACGAAAAAAAATACATCCAATAATCCAATATATGATAATAATAAAAATAATTTCACAAAATTATTATACTGGATAAAAGCTTTTCAATTGTTTTACTTTGAAAAATACTACAAGTTCGTTGAAAAATAATAAATTCTTTATAAAAATAAATTTCAAAATTAATTAATTACAGTAAATAAAATGTAATAAGATATTTTGCAGTTTCATATAATATTTTAAAACTCATGGTTAGTAGTTAGCTTCTTATTTCATTAAAACTGCACGTACATCATCAAAGTACAAAAATTTTCATAAATTTTTATTATATATTATTCTACTACATCATCAATTAATATCAAATTAATTTTTTTTTTTTTTTTAAAAAAAAAAAAAATGCTGACATTAAAAAAAAAATAAAAAATTTTTTTTTTAATTTTAAAAATTAAAAAAAAATTTT